>JBBPDA010000019.1:20374555-20387388 GCA_037974385.1 Arnoldichthys spilopterus | reverse complement strand
TGTGTGTGTGTGTGTGTGTGTGTGCGTGTGATTAGTGCATGTAGATTACATAACTTTTGTGAGTGCGTGTGCGTGTGATTAGCGTGTGTGTGTGTGTGTGTGTGTGTGTGTGTGTGAATGGTGAGAAGGACTAATCAAATATAATTGCAGCAGTGTTGTATAAAGTACCTGAAAGTCACACTTCATTAGAAGTACAGATACCTCACCCAAAACGACAAGTTCAAGTCTACGACTAGAAAACTACTCATGTTAAAGTCTTAAAGTATCTAGTAATTACAGTACTTAAGTATAATAAGTAATTTATAACTAAATGTACTTAAGTAATGAAAGTTAAAGTATAAGTACACCAACCTAAAGCTCCCAGTGTAAGTAAGAATGATGTGCTATTAGTTCATTAAACTGAACAGGTCTTCAGTAACTATAGATTTGGTTCAAATTTCATCAGATTTTTGTAGCGATGCCACACATTGAAAATGTATTGGAGTAAAAGTATGGAATTAAGGCAGGAAATGTAGTGAAAAATAATGTTTGATGTCTTTTTGTTTATAATTTTTTTTAAATCATAGTTGTCATTAATGCTGGGAACCCCAGGGAACCTGTCCTTACCCATCACTTTTTGAAAGATTGGTATATTTCAACCCCACCAGTTTTAAAAACAATCCCGCTCCACAAGGCTGGCAAATATGTTCAACAACCCCCAAACCTTAGTCTAACAATACGCTCAACATAGTTCCCACAGCTTTTTAAACCAAACTGATACAAATACTGTGTTAAAATTGCACATTTAATCTAACATTTGGAGATCTGATTCTCAAATCTAACTAAAACACAGCAATAATATTTTGAATATTTGAAGGTGACTATTTGTCATTGTGAACAAGCACAAGCACCACAACGAAATGTGACCTCTGCATTTAACCCATCATGCGTGCACACATGAAGCAGTGGGCAGCTAACAGTGCCCAGGGAGCAGTGTAGGGGACAGTACCTTGCTCAAGGGTACCTCACTGGACTTGAACCTGAGACCTTCAGCTCACAAGGGCAAGGGCCTAACCACTAGGCCACTACTATAAATATAAACTATAAAGACTTTTATGTGATGTAATGCTCCTGCTAACAACGGCCTCCTTCCACTTCAGGCTTTATCTGATCCAGCAACAGGTCCATCATCTAGCAGACAACACAATGACAGATGTGATGAGTATGCCAGGTGGAACAGCCCAAAACAAGACAGAAAACATCAGTGATACAGAACTTACTGACACCACAGACCTTAACGACACCAAAACTGGGGTAAATTATACAGCAGAAATGGACAACACGGGATGCGAGACCCAGGAAGCAGAAATGAATGGTGTAGCAAACTTACCTGAGGAGACCAAATCAACAGCATCTAAAGAGCAGACGAAAGTGATGGCTAAAGCGAGAAAACGTGAAAGACCCCAGAAGAACACAGACGCCAGCATCACTGTGGTGGAAAACATGAATGATGTGGGCAACTTGGATGATGACTCAGAAGAATTGGATATAGCTGACATGACAGATGTTGCACTAAAACAAGAGGTACTGGCACCATGCAAATAACCTCCCTTCTCCAAAAAGGAAAAAACTTTCATGTAAAC
Organism: Arnoldichthys spilopterus; assembly: GCA_037974385.1. NCBI lineage: Eukaryota > Metazoa > Chordata > Actinopteri > Characiformes > Lepidarchidae > Arnoldichthys > Arnoldichthys spilopterus. The sequence goes on along the minus strand of JBBPDA010000019.1, from coordinate 20,385,766 downwards.
TGTGTAAAAAAAAATCATAATTTTTTTGTATTGTCATTTTGGTCCATTTCTCTTATCATGTAATGCAACAATTTAAACAGCAACTTATATGATTTATTAATTATGTAGAACAATGAAAAAATTGAGACTTATGGTTCTGTTTTGGCAGTGACAGTGACTTTTACAAATAATTGTAAAAGCTGGCTATGAAGACTTTGAAGTCTTTAAATAGTCTTTAAAGTCTTTTTGAATGAAAACATTTTCTTTTGTCTTTTTGTTTTATTCCTTAAGAAACTTCTGAAATCTGTAAAGCCAGTGCAAAGGAGCTATGTTCCAAAGGTGGAAAAAGGGAGTGTGAAGAACAAGTTTGAGGCCATGCAAAAGGTCAGAGAGGAGAGGAACCAGATGAGAAGCCAGCAAGAGCAGAAGAAACGCAAGGATCAGTACGTCAAAGAGAGAGAGAGGATCCGTAAAAAGCAAATAGTCAGTACCTATACTATTGCTGTGGTTTTTAAAACCTACATGGTACTTCCCTTCTATCGGCTAAAAGACACATTTTACCAGAAATTAGTTCTACTTATTATCCTATACATACAGCAAAAATGAGTTGTTGATCTTGCTCACAAACATTCACTTTGAACAAGTAGACAAATGCATAGGAAAATACTTCACAAAGTCTTGATGTTATCTATTTAAATTTGCAGTGCAGCCAACAACAGGGACAGCATGGAACTTTTTTTATACAATGATGAAAAAGACTGTGGCACACAGAAAGCTCCATTTTGAATGATCCATTTTACTATGAGTTTACTATGTCAAAACCAAACCCTCTGAATGGATCACCAGCAGCACATTAGGTATGATAGGGTTAAACAAGTGAAAATGCCCTACAGGCACATTGTCTTTTATACTGGCTAGCTGTGGCACAGCCTGTTGATCCCTGGCCATGTCACAGTGGGACGGTCCAATCAGTTTTCCTGCTGTAGGTCATATGTGCCTGCTCTTACAGGGATTAAAAGCTGACAGGCTGGCTGGGGAGCAGCGTGGTTTCAGTAGTGGGGCCTGTGCAAAGCAGATGATCCCAGATAAAACCCTTCTAACCTCCCAACAACTTGGTGTTTTATCCTCTGCAGATAAAAGAACTCCTTGCCTCCAGTGATGAGGAGGACGTGAAGCCAGCCAAGTCAGAGAAATCGTACGTCCCCAAGATTACAGGTGGGTGAGAAAGAGAGAAAGAGAGAGAGAGGGAAAATCAGGCAAGCCATTGGCTTTGGACACGACCAGTCTCAGCACCCAATCCAGAGCAGCACCATCACTGCCTCTTTAATCTTGTTACTACGGCCAACTGTCCTGTTTCTGTGGCGTCCACAGGCAGCGTGAAGGGGAAGTTTGCTGAGATGGAGAAACAGAGGCAGGAGGAGGAGAGGAAAAGAACAGAAGAAGAGAGAAAGAAGCGCATGGCACAGGAGACCCTGGAGAAGGCCAAGATTCAGAAGGAGCTGGCCAAGAAGGCTGAGGAGGTAAATGGGTCTGATGGGCTGTGCTGAATGAGTAAGAAGGGGCTTGGCTGTCAATGTCCATTCATCCATGCAGAGGAATCTGGACCAACGTGCAATTATTTAGGTAATCCTAAAATACCTGTAGTGGAGTTATTTAAAGCACCATTTCAAAGCTGTGTGGGCTGAATCAAAAACCTGGAATGAAACGAACTGGAATGGCATTGTCACTGATGAGCGTCAGGACTATAAGATAAGTTAAGATAAGGTAAGATTAGAATTATATTAATCTTGAGGAAAATTCTTCGTGCAACAAAGATAGAAACAAAAACACTGTAGTCAAGAAAAATTACAAAAAATAAAACAACCATATAAAGTGCAGATACAGAACAGTTGAACTTTTAAAATGGGAAAAGTATGTACAGTCATGGTATGCATATGTAAGTATGTACAGTATATGTTCAGCAGAACAGGGGGTGCAAACAGGCCGAAAGTGACGTATTGATTTATTGTTATAATACTACTAATAATAATAATATTTTTTAGTTTTGACAGTGTCTTTGAGCAGCTTTTCTACAACACTTTCTTTGTGGGTTGGTGAGGGTTCAGCACAAGAATTATTTGCAAAGCATGTAAATGAATGGTATATTACTTCAGCATGTAAGTTCTAGTGGCATCAGTCCCTGCTTGCTATCCTGTTAATGGCTAAATCACCCCCTGCAGAGTAGAAAGATTAACCCCTTCACTACTGTCACAGCACTGATTCATTCTCAGTGGGCCAACTGAGAATATATTCTGCCTACATAGAAAGTCATCAGTGGTGTATTATAGAACAGAATATTACTGATATTTTTTATTAAGAATGATAACCCTCAACACACGATTACAACCAGTGTTTTCACACTTCAGCAGTCAACATTGCTAAGCTTTATACTTGTCAGGACTGCTGGATAATTGGATAGCTAGAAAAAAATCTAATTCTAGATAATTGTTCAAAAATGCCTAATACATTTTAGGCGATGACTAGCTAATGTTTATGTAATGACATGTGACAACACGACTGTCACAATATTTTGCTAGTTAGATAAACTAGCACACTTAGCTAGCTGGCCATCTGAAACAACAGCCTGAGGTGACAACATGCTAGCATGTAACGTGCTAGCATGCTCTCAGGATACTGAAAACAGTGGACCTTTGACATAACTACATATGACATATGACAACATCCTACATATGAAAATCATTATGACCAGGGGTGCAGTAAAGGGGGTGGTGATTGAATAAGAATGATCCTACATGCCCAGCACTGACAGGGAGCCCTCAGAGGAATATTATTATTTTGTATTATTATATTATTTTATTATGTTTTATTATATTACATTCTAATAATAATTCATTCCAGAAGTGCCCCTGGCTTTGAGACATCTTGAATGATCTTTTTAATTTTTTAAGCTGTTGTTGCACTGAGTTGGAAGATTGCCTAATAAATGAAAGACACATATGATGCTGCTTTGAACAGATACCTCAATAGGCATAGATCATTCTAAGCAACAGGACAACCTCTGCATTGGGAATGTATATTTGATTCTGGAATCATATTCCTGTGCAATGCTTGCAATGCTACTCATGCTGGTCATCTAGTGGTCTCCAATGGGGTTCTCGGCTTACAGCATTGTTAGCCGAAGCCAAGCTTGGTTGAAAGCCAAGGTTAACACATTAGTTTAGTATGTGGAAATGTCATTATGATAATGTAAGAATGAGCTGTGAAGAGTACAGGCCCATTGTTAGTCTTATATTCCTCAGGCCTAATTAAAAATGTGGGATCATAAGGTTTAATGTAATAGGTTTAAAGACAAACTGATTATTTAAAAAAATATTCTAATAGTCAAATAGGTTTGAAGAAAAAACATTTTGTTGGATTACATGAAAATGATTGTCTTTCAGAATACTCCTTCAAAGTCTTGTTTGTTTAAAACAGGGCAATGATTGTTCCAGTGTAGTATCTGTCTACATGTTAACCGGGAGGCAATGGCATATTGTAGGCCATTGACAGTAAAACCGACAAGTGCAGACAATATGTGGCTGGCAACTGTTTCCCCACACAGACTAAAATGGGCTGTGGCCCCTGAGCCACTTTTCCGACTGAATTAGTCGCTGCTATCTCAGACTCGCCCAGTGTAAAATGAGGCAGCTGAGCCAACGGAATGAGCCTTTCCTGTCAGGCCTTATCTGCAGCCTGTCTGGGCCTGTCTTTGTGTATCTGAGAAAGAGGGTGCCAAAGTAATGAGGGTAAATGAAAACAAGCATATCATCACTCCTGGAACAAAACCGTGTATCTCTATCTTATTTTTATTTTCTGATATGATTTTCTGAAAACAGCAGCTGCCATTTACATTATCTGGAAATTTTACAATGAAAAAAATATTGTTACATTAACTTATGTTAAAAATTAAGAATGCATTTTCATCTCCTGTAAACTTACCATTTAACATCAATGATGACAGAATCTGCTATGGTTCTTAAAGGATGTTTTAAATGGGTTTGTGAAAGTGTGTGGATTTAGGAGTTTCATTTTATATCAGAACAATTGTTATTGCACTGAACATTAATGCTTTGAATGTACCACTGCTATTGTTAAATATAATTAAACTAAAAAAATGATTAAAGTCTCCTGCAAAAATGAAAAAGTAAATTCTATGAATTACTTTCTTTAAAGTAGTTTTTGTAGTAGAAATTTTTTTTTTCCCCCTAACGAATGTAAATGTTGCCTTTTGCTTGTTTTACCACTCAACTGCAGTAACTGCAAACGCTAACTCTTTAATTTCTCACTCTTGTGACTACAGAACTTACACATTAGTGTCATAATAAATACTCTGGCAAATGGTGCTTTGAATGTACTAAAATATGTGAAGCACCTAAATAAAATGCTACTTTAACTGAAATGCTTGCCTAACAAAGCAAACGTAAACCTAGTGACTGTGTTGATATATTTTATTTGTGTGCAACCACTTGACATGTTTAATCATAAATAATTTTTCATTGTATAGTTCATAGTAGTTACAGAATAATTTGTAGCATTTACTGCATAATCCATAGCCATAGCTCCTATCCAAAAAGTCATTTAAAGTAGTTATGGAATAATTAATATTCAATATTAAAAAATCAATAGGAGATGCTGGATAATTCAGTTGATACTGCATGATTTTTATTATATACTAAAAAATGTGATTATTTACTGAAATATTCATAGTATTTACTGAATAATTCATAGTAGTTGCTCAAAATTTCATAGTGTATAAATCATTTGCTACAGATATTGATATTCAGTAGATACTGAATAATTCTAGTAGATACTAAATGATTATAGTAGATACTGAATAATTATAGTAGATGCTGAATGATTCATAGTTGATTCTGAATGATTCATAGTAGATTCTGAATACAGTAAATACTGGATAATGTTTAGTAGAATCTGAATAATTTATAGTAGATTCTAAATAATTTACAGTACATTCTGAGTAATTAATAGTAGAAACCAAAAAATAAAAAACATTCATAGTAAATACTGAATAGTCGTAGGGCTAATAAGTCTAGGGTTTAAGGGGGTTAATCCTTGCATGTGTGTATTTAAGTATTTCATAATGTGCTCATATAACAATGATGATTTGTTATTCAAATGAACTCAGGAAGGGGATGACAGCCTCCTGGTTCGAGTGGTGCCTGCGAAGCCACAGAAACAGCCAGGCAAGATCAAGATGAACTTTGAGGATATGGAAAAGAGTCGAGAGGAGGAGCTGAAAAAGAGAAGTGAAGAGGAGAAAAAGAAGAGATACGATGAGAACAGACGTTCGTTCCGAGAGGCTAAGCGTCGCTCTGTCACTGTTAACCAGGTCAGCTTTAAGCTCAGATTAGACTACAGTAGCAGTCAAAATATGGATTCATTAGTGGTTAGTATTTAGAGAAAATATATTTTAAGTAGTACTGAAAAAACAATGCTTTGAATTTACATCATTCAAATGCACTAGTTCCTCATGAATAAAATATATCAAACACAGTTCTTGTACTGATATAACACACTTTATTAATGTGCAACCAACTGAATCATGACACATCTGAATCATAAACCAGTACAGGATATTATATAGAATTCACATATTATATGGTATAATACCACAGGCAGGGGTGGGCTAGTGGTTGGGACCTTACACTTGTTTTTCCAACCTCTCTTTATCCCTTAGAATTAAACAGACTGTTATTGTTCCTGTGCCTTTTAAGATTGATAAATGTAAATAAACTCTGTTCTGAATAGCTGCTATGTATTATGCCTTTTGTAAAAAGCAGTCTTAGTCTGAACTAAACTACACTCCTCTTTACTTCAGATTCACTGAATAGGTGGATTCATATAGGGGTGCATTGGCTTTCGTGACGTCACAAAACCAGATATTTCAAAATAGGCTGTTTTCACATCTTGATTTTTCATACGTGTAATGTATTGAATGGTGAGTGAATGGTGGTGGTGAAATACAGTGAAAAATCTGCAATATGGGCCTTTTAAGCACAGTGGGACTGGATTTAAACCTGGAAGTAATAGACAGAGAGGAACAGATTAGATCTGTAAAGAATGGGAAGATGCAAAACCATGCTCCCAAAACCCCCTAATCTGTACTGGGCAGTCAGAGCTGTCCAGTTATAATGATGATAATTTGATTTCTCCTCTTAATCATATCAGTTGTAAAAATAGAGAGGTCACAGCATGAGAATAAGCTATACTCTAAAAGGTTTCAAATTGTCAGTTTATCACTTTTAAACTCAAAAAGACTTTTTGGTTCCCTAAAAGGATGAAGATACTCCACAAAGAGAGAAGGAGCAGGTGACCCCAGGAAAACTGCAGCTAACGTTTGAGGAGCAAGAGAAGGAGAGACAGGAGCAGCAGAGAAAGCATGCCGAGGAGGAGGCCAAGAGGAGGCTCCAAGAGGAGAAGAAAGCATTTGAGGAGGCCAAGCTGGGGATGGTACCTGCATTTCCATTTTTTTGATCAACAAACACTATGCAGGAAAAAACCTGTTTTATTTTTAAGTATGTATGTGCTGCTTTACATTTTTTTTATTAAAGCTGTAATAGAAATTAAACAGGTCAGTCATACTTTTAACACATTATCTGAAAATCAAAAAAAAATCTGAATTTCTAGGCAGCCAGGTTACTCTCTTTTGGGTTAAAGGGCTGGTGTCCTACATTTTTACCTGATCGTTTTCCAAAATTAAACAAACCTTTGTTGCTGCTGTGCCTTTAAGACAAATATGTAAAAGACGTATGTAAAAAAAAGTTTCGATTGGTTGCCCTGGATTGTGTTTCACCTAAAAACATCTAGATAAAAAAAATCTCTTAAAGAGATTGTGCATGTGTCAGATGGAAAACCTTGCCACTCTTTGGGGGGAAATGTTCATAGAAAGGAAGGGAATGGGAAAAAAAGACACAATAAAAAAACATGAAGGCTAACTAGCCATGGGGGTGCAGCAGATATTTTGTGTAAGGTCAAACAGTTAATTCATTCTCAAACTGAGAAGTTATTACAAATTTGTATAGGATTTATTCCAATGCCACAGATAGTTATCTAGCCACGGTACCTTGCTGTTAGCTTGTAGTCTACCAAAGTGTTCAGTTTATTATGGATCTTCCTTTTGGCAGGGACTGGCTTATAGTCACTTTAAAAATCATTCTAGAAAAAGTCATTGGTAAATACTGTTTATACTGTGAGATATAAAGGACACTCCTATTCAGCTTCATTGGATGTTTTCTAAAAGTTCTGAGTGAGTGGATGGGGGTTAAACTCTGTAGGTAAAACAGATGGATCTATGTTGGATTTTTAATGGTACAATGAGGACAGTGAATTCAAAGTTAAATCAAAAAAGGAATCCCTTGTTTGTAACAGTGGCTATCTTTCGCATTTGCATGAACATGGTGGTTTTGTGGTTGTTCTTGTAGGCTCAAGATGACGAAGATGTGGATACAGAAGTAGGCGAAAAGGAGGAGATTCGGCCAGGGAAACTGAAACTTAGTTTTGAGGAAATTGAGCGACAGAGACTGGAGGAGGAACACAAACGAGTAGAAGAAGAGAGGAAGAGACGCATCTTGGAAGAGAGGAAGGCCTTTGCTGAGGCTAGAAAGAGCATGGTCAGTTAAGTTGTGTGTTTTAGGAATAATAACCCAAAACACAAACTATGGATTATTTGAATTCCTTTATTAAAGAAATAGTTCAACCATGGGTGGCAAGATAAAAAGGGGTCATAGCATAGTGGATAACAGCACTATACTGAGGAGCTGGGATACCTGTTCATGGCTAATAAAGTCAGTTCAACTTTATCTCCATAAGGCTGCCAGATTGGAAGAGTGAACTGGTGATGATCTATCATCTTAAGCACAATTGTTGTCTAACACAATGCAGTTGCATTTTAGTCCAGTGTAAGCTGATTTGGAGCAGCATAATAAATCCTATTGTAATAATATTTCTGTATAAAAGTGATAAGGATGCATCCTGAGTAAATGGGGGGACATTGAAAAGACTGAGAAGAGTTTTACGGAGTCACATATTAATTTAAGGAGCTTTTGATATTTGCAGCAGGGCAGCACGGTGGTGCAGTGGTTAGCAATGCCGCGTCACAGCGAGAAGGTCCTGGGTTTGATCCCCAGGTCGGCCACGGGTGCCTTTCTGTATGGAGTTTCCAAGCTCTTCTCCGGGTGCTCTAGTTTCCTCACACTGTTCAAATGCTTCCAGTATTGTTATGGCTGACACACTTAATCACATACAAAATGCACCACAATGAAATCTGACCTCTGCTTGTAACCCATCACACGTGCCATGTGGAGCAGCAGGCAGGTAGGAAAAGTGCTCAGGAAGCAGTGTAGTGGGATGGTACCTTGCTCAAGGGAACCTTAGTTGCACCTAGGCCAGGACTTGAACCTGCGACCCTCCGTTCTAGGTTCTAACCACTAGGCCAACACTGCACATGTAGAAAATTATAGTAGAAACACTTTAACACTTTTAACACTTTATTTATATTATTAAAAATCAAATCAATTCTTAACTTTTAGAATTAAAAAATCAAATTTGAAATTATATTCATAATTTCATCCCTTTTAAACTTTAAGATGCTCTGGATAAGAGCATCTGTCAAATGCCATGTATGTAAATCTAATCTCATCTGGCCTGAAGATGTGTTAATTACTTAAATATAGACCTTGCTGAGCTGACACAGCATAACTGATCATGTCAGCACTTACAGCTGTGGACCTAAAGTCTTACAAGACCTAATATAAATAATTATATCTTACATACTTTTAATCTCTGCAGTCCTTTTAGTCACAAAAAGGATCTCTATCAGTCTAATTGTAATTTTATCTCATATCTTTTTTTTGTCTGCTATCAGATTTTAGATGATGATGATGATGTCCTGCTGGCTATGATGAGCACAGAGGCTGGTGCTAAACCAGGGAAGCTTACCATCAGCTTTGAGGAGCTGGAGAAGCAGAGACGTGAGGAAGAGCATAAGAGGAAAGAAGAAGATGCAAAGCGTCGTCTGGAAGAGGAGAAGAGGCTGTTTGCAGAGGCTCGTAAGAACATGGTACAGCAAGATGGGGGATATGGACCCTTCATTCTGTGTTTGCATGCATTAGGTTGCCTGGTGCCGTTCTGAATCACTTTATATTAGCTGGATGAGCTAATACAAACTTAGGTTTCAAACTGAAGGGGCCCTGTGGGCCATACAATGCATAATACATGGTTTGAAATAATTACTTTTATTTTGTAATTTTGATCACATCGTATATTAAGTTGCTAGAATTATTATGTACACCTACCATATAGGTGGACGTTGTAGATTTATAATTACAGCAACCTACTGACTTCCTTCCTGTTTGCCACCCTAGGTGAATGACCCCTTATTGAGATACTAGCAAAAGTTGCTTTGATGTGCATCATTGAAAAGGAGGAAACTGACTTGAACCAACACCAGCAGAATGTCAATAATGTACAAAAAACATATATATGTGAAAAAATAAGCTGTAAAATTGCAGTTTTTTCAGCATTTCAGCATTTTCAAAAAGCAAATATATGCACTTTTAATACAGTGCCTAAAGCTAAAGGTAATATGCTTAAAAATAATTTTCAGTGATTTACTGATTCAACATTTCAACAGATAAAATATTCTTCTGTGAAGAAAAAAACCTCAGTCTTAGAATAAATAAATTCTTGTAGGAGTTTTGCATAAATGTCCATTAGTCTCCGCTTAACTTTCTGAAATTTTTGACCACTCTTCCATGCAGAACTCCTTCACAGTTAGCTAGTGTGCTTAGGATCATTATCCAGTTGATAGATCCACCTCTATGACACTGTAGCCTCGCTCTAATGGTATTTTTGGAGAGTGAACAGTTTCTTCCTGACATGCTTCCCATGCAGGTTAAATTTACAAAATGTTGATTTTGTGTAATTTTTGGAGAATGATCAACTAATTTTTTGGCAATGCATCAAAGAAGGTGAAATGTTTGCCAGTTTAAATATGTTGAAAAAAATTTCACTTGGCTTTAGGCTAAAGCTAGCAAAGAAAGTCGTTTTTAAAAAGAAAATAATTATTTTTGACAATGACCAGTAATATTGGTCCAGTAAAAAAATTGATTTGATTACATATTTTTGATTACAGATTTTTGTTTTTCTCTATGTTTTAAGATTATCTGGTGTTTTAAGCAACTCAGTGTTTACTTGCTATTGTTTGGGAGTAGGGGTACTAGCAAGCAGCTAGTAAAAAAGCAACGTTGTTTCATAGTAGTACAAGGTGGTTGTCTTACTATACTGGCTACTCAAAGTATGAAATGTGTAGAAACCATTTTGGATTATGTATAATGTGTTTATCAATAGGATTGTCCATCACTCTTCCTGGAGTTCTACCTGAAAGGTTTAGGTTCATGTCTAATGTAACAAACCGTGCTTTAATATTAATATAAGACAATTTGAAGACATTGAGTAACTAGATCAATTAAATTGAAACTAATGTCTACAGAAGGCTAGACCTCCAGGAGAATGGGTTGGCATATTTGTCTAATGATACAAATTAAAACAATGAGCTCTATGGGAATAACATGTAGTCTTATGATCTTCATATATGATCATAACATATCATAAGAGTGTTTTTGCATGGTTAATGTATGCTCTGCTTACTAACTTACATCATCTGAGCACACGTATTAGACATTTTCAAACTAACACCTTATAACCTGTCATTATCACTAGCAAACCTCAACATGTGAATATGAAAGTGTGCTCAAATGGCATTCCTGCAATGCTTCTCTGTTCTGCTTTTTTGAATTGTCTTCAAAGAGCCCATCCCAGGATCAGGAAAATATGACCACGTTTGGAGAAGGAGAAGTAAGGCACTTTTTCAAATAAACCTTGTTACACTATGAAATCCAAACATAACCATCAAATCCGGAAATGCAGACGTAAGCAATCTTAGGAAGGGCTTGCGATTTGGCACATCAGTACAGAACAGATGTATAATTTTCAGTAAAACAGCATTTAATGTTCTATACTGTGTATTCTCAATGGTGGCCAAGTCATGTTTTTGTTCCCTAAGATAATTTTTTTCAATTATACAGTGGTGTGAAAAACTTTTCTTATTCTTTTGCATGTTTGTCACACTTAAATGTTTCTGCTCATCAAAAACCGTTAACTATTAGTCAAAGATAA
>JBBPDA010000019.1:20358778-20373385 GCA_037974385.1 Arnoldichthys spilopterus | reverse complement strand
TATGAGTGTCACAGCAAAGGGTCTGAATACTTAGGACCATGTGATATTTCAGTTTTTCTTTTTTAATAAAACTGCAATATGACAAAGAGTGAAAAATTGAAGGGGGTCTGAATACTTTCTGTACCCACTCGTACCCACTTCTGTACCCACCCAATATATATATAATATAATATAATTTAAGATTTAATGTAATTTATAATTGTATTTAATGTGAGTAAATATTCCTTTTCATGGTTTTAATTTCATTCAGTTGTGTTACTTTTATTTACTGGGCTGTTGATATTGTTACTCAAACCTTTCACTTTGGACCTCTAGTGGTTTAGTGCCTTATTTTTTACCAAAATAATCCAAAAAGAGAAGTATAAAGTCTAACACACTTCAGTTCCTACCCCTTAAAACTATATTTGACAAAGACAGTTGTGAATGTGAATAATTTTTTAAAGTGTAATGAACCATTTATACAATGTTAATATTAAATATCAGTTTTAGGGCTATTTCTAGAATCTTTACATTATGTAGAGCTTCTTTACTTTTGCACATCTCATTTACAGAATGGTTCTCTGAAGAACTATGCATTTAAAGGTTCTTCATGGCTCTTCTATGGAGTCTCATACCAAACCCTTTTTGGCAACATTTTGTTTAAGACTGTACACTGCTCCTGAGCAGTTCAACTGCCTAAGCACTGACCTAATCAACAGGATATCCCAAATTCCAGCTATGCCACAGTCATCTGTGGCACAGAGTCCAACAGGGTGTAATTTTCATCGCTCTCTTTGGGTGGGTAGGATGACCATCCCAGGCCAGCATGATGCTAGTCAGTGCAACCGTTGCTGCTGTTACCTTGGAAGAAGCATGTTGTAACCTTCACTGGCAGTTTTGGAAGAATACAATTAGGGATTCATATGATTAGGGAGTCAATGCTAGTGGGTGGCTCTTCCAGTCTTGGTAGCATCTTGTGATTGGGGGAGTCCTAGCTAACAGGTGGAACTTTGAAAAATTGAAGTGAAAATTAGAAACAAATTTTTTTAAAAGTGTAAACTTACAGCTATATTTACTAAGTCACTCAGTACATAAGTAGTCTTTGACCTGATACTTTCGGACATCTACTCAAGTTGTTTTCTTGTAAATTGCTTTTACTTCAGCTTGATTCTTTATTTTACTAAAGCAAACATTCATTTACTTAATACGGGCTTAGGCTACACATTTCTGCATCTCAGCGGCTGCTAAATGTGTTTAAAAGTTCTGATGTGGTTTGGCTTTATTTCTTAATAAGTAATTTTACATGGATAACATATTAATATGCCTTAATTAATTAAATTAAGTACATCATTTTAAAAGCATGATGTGCCTGTTGTCTCAACGTATTGCATTTAATACTGAATAGAAGTAAGGGACAAAAATTTTATAGGCTAATATATCAAAACTCATAAACAGCATAAAATAGCTTTCGTGACTTAAGATTGAATAAAAAAGTTAAAAAAGTGTTTATGTTTTGCCCACAGATATTGGATGACGATGATGAAGGTCTGGTGAGGACTGACTCACAGGAAGCCATTAATCCTGGAAAATTAGAGATCAACTTTGAGGAAATGATGAAGATGAAGGAGGAGGAGGAGAGGAAGAGGAAGCAGGAAGCACGGCGCAAAAAAATGGAGATGGAGAAGAAACAGTTTGAGCAGCTGAGACAGGAGATGGGAGAGGTGAGTACCAATGGTACTGTAGCAATATAAAGTCTGCTTAAACCACAAAAATTCTCTAGGTCCATCATTCTACTGTACCAAGACCCAAGAATACTAATTAGCTCTTAACTCTAAAAGTGAATGAATGAAAGCTGGCATGCACTATATGTTAAATGTTTCCTCTGCAATTAATGGTAATAATGTGAGTTTGTCTCCACCTTGCTGCAGTAACAACCTCTACTCTACTCTTCATATTTGACTGCATTCAGCCAGATCTTTAGCCAGCGACTGACTGGAATAGTAGTTCTGGATCACAAACGAAAATTGAACATTAGAGGGATTGATCCTCCTTCTTTTATACAGTAACATATCAACATATGTGCTTAATATGTATAATTTGATTGTAGAGCTTGAGTGTTAGGCTTTTGTTTTAGAACTGGAGAAGAGAGCAAAAATAAATTCATCTACAGTCATACGAAAATATAGTATTGGAATTGTTGATTTTTTCAACTGATTTGAACAAGCAAGCATTACACCCTCTTTAATGCAGTGCCTCTCTATATAAAGGTGATATACTGGAACACAATCACAAATACACAAATTTTTCAATCACTGATTTAGCAAAAATATCAACACCTAAAATATTCTGTGCCATTTCCTGGTGGATTTCCTATTGTGCTTAGGATCATTATTCTAAGGAAAGGCCCACATGCAGATCTACCACTTTTGAATGGATGGCCTCACATTATTAATATAAGTACTCTTTCATATGGTGCAGACTTAATAATTTCAATGGCTGCATGCTGCCCAGTCTCTGAGATAGTAAAGCAAGCCCAAACCATAACATTTCCACCGCCATGCTTCACACTAGGGTTGTTCTGTCTACATAAAAAAGTGTTGCATTTTTAGAGACTTCTTTTCACAACAAAAGGTCTGCACCCAAGGCAAGGCAGAGCCACCCTATAAAGTCATATATATCAAATATATTGGAAGGAACTCCATTAATCTATGTAACACTGCTTTACAGCCACTGCTAGGGAGGCTTTGTACTCCACTAGCCAACAGTTTGCCTTGGGCATGGTGAAATTATGCTCACGTGTGGCTTTTATGAGTTCAGTTCTTATATTCTGCAGTTTTAATGAAAAGTTGTTTTGCACTTCATGTTTAAGGAGGAGATCAATGAGTCCACAGAAGTGGTTAGTGCTGAGTATGAGGAGCTGACCAAGCTGAAGAGAACTGGATCCATCCAGGCCAAAAACCTAAAGGTCAAGTTTGAGAAGATCAAGCAGCTAACCGAGGAGGAGATCCAGAAGAAGATTGAGGAGGAGCGAGCAAGGCGGAAAGCAATAGATGATGAGATCAAAGAGAGAGAAGCTGAGCGCTGTATGGAGGTAGGATCCTGTGGGATTTCTGGCTTAATGCTGAAATAAAAGCCAAAGCTTCCGGTCTAAAACAAACATAAAAAAGTCATCTCATGTTAGCAGTTTCGTGGATTGGTACACAAAAGACAGGATATGGTTTTATGCCCCACAGGATGAGGATGAGGACAAAAAGAGTCCCACTAGAGTGGAGGATGCCCCATTTAGGCAGAAAGTGGATATGCGTGCGCGGTTCGAACAGATGGCCAAAGCTCGTCAGGAAGAGGAGAGGAGAAGGATTGAGGAGCAGAAGCTGCAGAGGATGCAGTTTGAGCAGCAGGAGATTGACGCCGCTCTTCAAAAAGTAAACCTCTCGTGGGCCGCTTTGTTTAAGAGCTAATCAGCGGACTTCTCTGGACACTGCTGCAAATGCATGACACGGTTAATGCATGACCAAGCTGCATGGGGTGTGCCACTTTTTGCTTTGTCCTTTAATTGTTCCTGAGTCGATTGAAAACGTGAAACGCTTTGTCATGTGTCTTGTTAGAAAAAGGAGGATGAAGAAGAGGAAGAGGGAAGCATCATCAATGGCTCAGCAGCCTATGAGGATGATGAAGACCAGGGCAGGTCAGGTGCCCCATGGTTTAAAAAGCCTCTCAAGAACCAGTCTGTGGTGGACTCTGAGCCTGTCCGGTTCACGGTGAAGATCACAGGCGAACCCAAGCCTGAGGTCACCTGGTGGTTTGAGGGCGAGATGCTGCAGGACTGTGAGGACTATCAGTACATAGAGCGAGGGGAGACGTACTGCCTATACTTGCCTGAGACTTTCCCTGAGGATGAAGGAGAGTACATGTGCAAGGCCGTAAACAGCCGGGGCACAGCCGCCAGCACCTGCATCCTCACTATCGAAAGTAAGCTGCCGCAGCGCTCCACTAACCTTCAGCATGCAAGGCCCAGTGCCAGGGGGTCATTTAGTGTGGAAATGCCCCACCAGCATCATCTGCGTGTCCTGCTAACAGTAAACATGGCTGATTTAAAGGAGAATTTCACAAATTTTTTACATTTCTGCATAATTCAATCTGTATTGAATGTTGTTTACTATGTAAACAAAGTCATTACTGGTGTTCAATGTGAAATTTTGCAAATATGTACTGCGTTAGAATTGTTCACACTGATGGTGATAGGAAGCAGACTTCTGAAGCATTTAATGCCTCTGAAAGCTACCTCACAGAAAGGTATTGCAAGAAAATGGTTACATTTAAGTTGCCTAATGCCTGACATTTGCAATAGTCTTGCAAAAAGCTTGTGACATAAAATGTTGAAATACTTTCAAGCTAAAAATTGGGGCATTATTTTACTAATATCAGCATTATAAACAGTATAAGAAGGTGTAGGTTCACTGGTTGTTTTGGGTAGTAAATAAAATGGCTATATTTGTAGGCATCGTGACCCCAAGTTTCTCTTGGTCTTTAATTAACCCTTTCACATTTTCTCTGAATGACTTTGTTTACATCTCAAAGGTTGAATTATACAGACTTTTTTAAACAGTGAGATTTGACTTTAATCCATTTTATATTTTTTTAAATACTAATGTTAAATTATATTATGTAAAGTCAGTAAAATCAGAATTAGAATCAGAATCAGAAAAGTTTATTGATCCCAGAGGAAACTGCTTACACTACAACTGCACAGAGAGGCAGACATACAGACAGTGTCACCAAATAGGCACTGAGTATAAACAAATAGGTACTTTCATGAAATGTATGAAATGTAAATATACCCTATAAGTATAAAATATATAGATGACCTCCGAAACAGGATTCATGACCACATTTACACAGTATTTGTTAGGTCAGTTATTTCATTTTATTCAGGCTCTCATAATTATAGGTACTCAAGTCACATTTACGTGTATCTTTGGCAGGTGCTTTAACTAGAGCAGCTTTCACTTGTAACTTGTGACAGATGTAGCATTAGAACTCTCGCCCAAAGACTCTGAGACTCTAGTCTTTGAACTTTATTCTGAGAACCCACCGTCCTGCACATTTGTGCCTGTTCTCTACCTCAACTCAAAAACAATTCATCAATAGTATCAGGTGTGATGAAGCAAGGGATAGTTGAAACTGCGTAGGATGGTGGGTACCCAGCACTAGAGTTGGGAACCTATGTTCTAGGGAGTAGTAGCCTTATTCTGTTAGTGTACTTCTGCTACCACACAGAGTAAGGTAATAAACCCCAAGCACTGCTGATACACTGATTAAATGACTCAAAATCTGATAACATCATTATCATGTAGTATATAAGATCACTTCAGGTTTTATCAACTAAACCAGAGCAGTTCAAACTGGACAGTACTGGACTGGACTAGCAGCACAGAGAGCCTTTATTCATTTGGTTTGTAAGCATGGATTTACATTGCTGCAATTCAGATATACACTATATGTCCAAAAGGATCCACACCCTCCAAATGAGGGAACTAGTTTAAGGTGAACCAATTGCTCACATAGGTGTTCAGTTGCACACACACAGCTTGTACAATATCCACATTAATGCATTTCTAACAGGTCATAAGGTGACCATGTCCAATGCCAGGTGTCAATTAGTGGGGTATAAAACCCCTCAGCATTGAGCTATGGAGCAGTGCAATTGTTTACTCTCGAGTGATGGAGGCAATACATTTAGACTGAGTTGGAGTAGTGTTTGTGATCTGGTACTTATCATCGAGTATTCCAGCATCTAGTGTAAAGCCTACCCAGAAGGGTGGAGACCAAGAAGAAATGCAGAAAGAGCAAGTTTCTGCAAACTTTTGGACATAAAGTATACCATAAATTCCTTTTGTCTTGCATGGACGTGTCGCTCACTTATCCCCCCTGGCTAAAACCTTTCACAGTGTTTTTTTTCTTTTGGTTGCTCTGCTCATGACGTAGGTTAGATCTGGTGCTGGGCCTGCTGCATGCCCATATCCCCTCACCTGCTACAAACAGCAAGCGGACTGCATGAACTTCATCTTCATCTGTCTAGTTCCTCTGCCTTAGGCTCATGATGCTCTGTCTCTCTCTTTCTCTTTCTCTCTTTTTCCAGCTGAGGACTACTGACGTGTTCCTTTTCCCCTTCCGGAACTTTCCCCCCATCTTTTTCTGGTTTCCCTTTTGTAATAAGTTCTTATTTCACGGTAGGGCCAAAACAAACAAAAAAAAAGCTGCGGAGGAAGTGAGGTATATATTTTTTTCACCATTCCTCGCAAAGATACACACTCAGTGATGAAGTGCAAAAGGTTGTTTACATATGAAAGCTGCACTCACTGTCAGTAACTCTATATTTTATGTGTTTGGGATGAATTTGTGCCAAAACGTGACATACTCTTCCCATAAGCCAATACATACGGTCATAAAAATTAATTTTTATTTAAAACATAAATTTGTTTGTAAAGTTTTAACATAACACGGTCAACTGGATCTTTCATATCCAGGAATAAAGGAAGCATGTTTCATACTTAAAAGAAGAGTTATCTCATAAATCATGCTATTTTCATGGGCTTCACTTAATAAGGCCTCTGTATAGTGCTGTGAATAATTTTCCTGAATTTCCTGAATGTTTTTGTACATTTGTCACTAGATGTAATATCCTCACACAAAATGCATCAAAGCACATATTTTAAATGATCAACATTAATTAAACAGAAGAAGTTTTGCGACACCTATATCACCCGTGTGAAAAAGTGGCACCTTTAGCAGCAACACATTGTTTTTCACATTGCAGAATTGCTTTAATTCGGTCATACTGGGGGGGTTGAACCTCTCATTTAAAGTCCTGCCGCAACACCTCAATGATGTTCTAGTAAGGCCTATTGCTAGGCCACTGCAAAACCTTCATTTTTTTTTAGCCATTCAGAGGTTGACTAGATTCAGATCCTTGTCTTGCTACATAACTTATTGCGCTTGAACTTGAAATCTTGGGATGATGACTAGACATTCTCCTGCATGATTTTCTGTTAGTGATCAGAATTCATGGTTCTATCAGTGGTGGCCCTGGGGTGGGATGGGGGACATATGCTACAGTTTGTCTGAAGATAAATAGTGTGACAAATATACAAAAAACATAAGGAATCGGGAGGGATAGATGCTACAACACTGTACTATTCCTGTACCAGTAAAAGGTGTTTTGTAATAAACACCTGGGTTTATCCTTATTCCCCCCGGAATAAAAAGATAACATTGATTTCTGACTGAACTTCAAAATGATGCAGAAACAGCATTTAAATTTTTAAAGCAACTCTGATTCACATTCAGATCTTTCTTTTCACTTTATGATTTAAATTGTCTGAATTCAATGTTCACTTTGTTCCAATCCCCATGTGTTTTTATGTCAAAGCAAAGAGTATTGTGAGTAGTTTATGAAGACTGCTAAGGTTTGCATAAAGTGACATTAGGATAGGAGAAATATTTGTGATATGTAAACTTATAATAAAACCAATAAAAAAACGCAATTGTTGTTTGTCACTTTAACAGTACAAATGGCCAGTTACATACACTTTTATTTCAAAGAATTATCTTCCAAGTGAAGCAGTAAAAAAGTTTCACCACAAAAGAATATACAGTACATATTTCTGTTTCAGATGAATGTTTTCCTAAATATGTCCATCCACACACATGCAAATGTAAAAACAAAGAGGTTTTAGATGTCTACAAACAGCTTACTCGATCAGCCATGCACAAAATATAAACAAATTAATAAGTAATGCACGTCACAATACACACAAAGATCATTATAATTCAGCCATATGTTGTATAATTAGAAGTACATTGTTTGCTAGTGGAAAAGTAGTCCACATGTTGATATCATGGCAAATAAGAGGAAAACATCAACATAATCATGTCATTATTTCATTACCATCATTATTATCATCATTATCATAAACGACATCATTCTTATCAGGTACCTAGTCCAATTGAAATGCCATTAAATAAATCTCATCCTCATGTATAAGGATTTTCCACCACAAGATGACGCTGATGTTGCATCAAAACTTTGATCAGAACTTGTCGTCAGGGTTATACCACAAATGTCTGTATTCTATTGGGGAAAAGTGAGATGATCTCTATCCACTGAATGCATGTTTAGTCCAATTTAAATGTAGATCACATTGCTGAGTTAAGACTAAAACACGCGCTCGTTTACTGCATTGCATCTGCTGTCGTATGGTCGCTATGGTGATTTGAACGCCTTCTCCGCTGTCCAATGCAAACCCTTGTGAGTAAGACTAGCCAATAACGGCGCGAGAGGTCGGGTTGTAACCAATCACAGAGGGGTTTGTCCGAACGCGAGTGAAAAAAATAACGCTCCGAGCTAGTAACTATAGAAACGAGTAGAGTCTGCGGACCTTAACTAGCCAGATAGCCGACTATCGCGTTCGTAAAAACGTTTGTAAAAACTGACAACGCTTATTAAAAAGTGCTGAAAGGATGCATGTCTGCCTCGTTATCTCAGACGTTAGTGACACACTGCTTTCTTTATACATGAAAATATATTAGCTAACGTTTGCTAGCCCTTGTGTGAGAGCTAACGTTAGCTGCCTGGGTGCGCTGTGGTTGCTAAGCTAACCGGGCTAATTCCCCTTTTTAACTGGCCAACTATGTCAGACATCATGGGAAAAGATGTGGAAGAGGTCGCAGCATCTCTTGTACGGGAATATCTTAGCCGAAAGGTGGGTTATATAACTATACTTGATGGGTAACGTTATTTCAGGCAGGGCCTCAGTTACACGCAATCTAGCACCACTGGCTAAATTGCCAACTTTTCTGCCTTCGTTCCCTGCGGTTTGGTCAGTGTGGACCACATCCGCAGATCCAGATAATGAGTAATTCTTGATTAAAATGAATTTTCAGTGGTAATTCATCATCAGTGGCACAGCAGTTTAGCCCAAGACTTAATCCATGTCGGGGGAAACACTGAAAGTCACAAACTCTGATGTTTAGTAAAGTCTTTTAGGACACTTCCACCACTGTTATGTGCTCTTGTAAAGCTAGAATATTGATGCTCCATTTGTTTAAGCAATAACATTAAGGATTTGAGTCCAAAAGTTTCTAAATTCAACTTTGGCATGGGGTGATTTTGTATGTATTTGAAGGATATTTTGTGTGCAGTACGAGTGTATCTATAACTAATATGTGTATGAACTGCTGTGTTCCATCTCGTGCTCTCTTTGGACTGGGGGCATAGGGATGCCTTATGTTCTAAAGCCAGCCGTCCTACAAAACACACACAAAGTTCTCTCTCTTTCTGTCTCATTCACACACACATACACACACAATTCTCTCTCTCTCCCCTCTTTCTTTCTCTCTAATCTTAAAGAATTACATTTTAGTCTGTAATTTAGTAGTAATAATGAGGCAGTGGTGGTGTTAATTTTAGGGAGTTGCCCTTGTGACCTGAAGGTAGCTGGTTATAATCCCAGACTGGTACCACTAAGGTAACCGTGAGCAAAGGTACCGTCCCCAAGCACTGCTCTGCTGGAACAAGGTACCGTATGCAGAGGTCACATTTTGTTGTGATGCCCTGTGTGCTGTGCTGTGTTGGGTTCACAATGACAAATCATCATTAAATAGCTAGCAGTAGTTTTGCTACATTTGCATAGTACAGTGTAGGTGAAGGTTTTTGGCAGTTCAGTGTCTTACTGATTTTCTAACTGCTAATCTTGAATAAAAGTGTATAGGAGTGCTGTACTGTTAGCTGTCCTGCTTGTTGTGTAAATGTGCATGGCAGCATTTTCCTTTCATATTATTATTATATTAGTTTATCTCTTAATGATCTATTCATGTATTGTTGCGTAACTTGCAGATGTTTGCATTAGCTGTTTGTGCAGGCTGATTTAAAAACAAAATCTTTTTTTAGGGTCTGAAGAGAACTATAGCTTGTATGGACGAGGAACTACCACGGACAAATTTCAGCATTAACAACAGGTCAGATCTGCGCAGAGTCCTTCACTTAGAGAGCCTTTATAAAAAGAATAAGGTAAGAGCCCATCCATAGTGATGGTTAGGTATATGTTAAATAATAGAGAAGTGTGGAGAATCTTGCCTTTGTTTTGCTTAGTCTGAAGGACACCCACTGAAATCAATGCTGGAGGTCATGGTGAAGGAGCAGATGAAAAAGAGTGGAGATGCTAAGAGATGTCTTCTTATGAGCAGTCAAACTCTGTCAGCTGAGGAAAATTTGCCAAAGCCAGGAGTCTTGACTGCAAACGATACCTCAAATGTGTCAAAAGACAAAGATTTCAGGAATCAACACTGGGATAGTTTGAGGTGTGTGCAATGTTTAAAATATTACACCACTGCCTAAAAAATTAATTACAAATACAACTGTTATGCATTTGGAGCTGCATGCTAATGTGTTGGTAATACTAAAATGGAAGGTCAGATAAACCACAATAGTTGAATAAATAAACAAATAAAATAAATATAATCAAATTATTACAATTTTCCATATACCTCAGATGTAGTTGATCAGTCAAAGCATGTTTGTTGTACCAATTGTGCTTATTTGGTTTAAAAATGAAGCTGATGACCCTAAGAAACAGTAAACTTTAATAGTTACAAATTGTTTCCATAAATCCAGCCCCAAATTGTCTAGCTGCATCCAGGTTTTTTTTAAAGGTGGTGCAGGCTCATGTATGTAGTTTAAGCTATAAAAAATTAACATAGATGCTAACATGTAGCCGAACCCTGCAGCTAACCTTTTAGCAGGGTTTGTTTTCACAGACCACATCAGGTGTAGGAGTGGTGGTCAAGCAAGTTGATTTTTGTGGCAGTGACCATACATATATGGAAGAATTTGGTCCATGTGCTTCCTCTTGTGAAGTTTTGTGAAACGCCATCACATTTTTTGGACATGCCACTAACACAATGACGTTTTATAGCTCAACACCCTTGGAGGAGAGTCTGTTACTTCAGCTAGCTGGACACTTGGCCATGAATAGTTTTGTTCATTTTTATTGCTCATGATAGGTCGTACTGCATCCTAAACCACACTGATGTGACTCTGCCACCTCAATGAAGATGTGGTTTTTGCTGGTTGAGAGACATTTGAGCATGTATTTATAGGAATATGGGGCCTGTTGGAAACTTTTAGCTCTAAAGTACCTGATATGGCTCCAAACTTGGTCTGGCTAATTGGGTGACATCTGGTTTAACTTGACAATTGTGTAAATTATATTTATCGGTTCATCATTTCTTTAAGCATGCTTTGTTTAATGATAGATCAGATTCTGCAGATGTGGCAGTGAGGTATGATGTTTAACCAAAGAGACCCTAGTTTTATGTCTTGTTTTTTAAAATACTGCATGACATGCATAGAGACTGGTGCCAAATAACGTCCTAAAATAAATATAGCCAATGACTCAGAGTTTTTCACCAATTGCCAATAAATAGAAAATAATTGTTCTTTAACTGTAGAAAGTATTGAAAATATAAACAAAGCCTAGTGCGATAATGATGAAATATCAAATTGCAAACCCCTAACTTAAATTTAAAAAATCGTTTGTTTAGTCTTACTTTAGAACCACAGCTATATATTTGCCTAATTTATTTAGCATTTTACAACTTGAAGTGGGATTGTTCATGGACCTTTTTTTTAAAACTGGAAGGGTTTCTTGCTGAAAAAAGTTAGAGAACACATGCTTTAAAGATCATTTAGATAAATGTTCTATATCATACCAGAAAGGGTTCTACTGTTGTTGCCAACTATTTTATAGACTTTATAGAACCCTTTAAAGACTTTATAGAACCCTTTATAGAACTTTATAGAACCCTTTTTAACAGTGTTATGAACTCAACTTTTTCCCTAAATGCTTTGCAGTTTATCTGAGAGTGGCAGTGCTGTGTCCCATCTCACAGCACCATCTACAGCAGAGCTGCCTTTACCAAAGAACTCCAAGAGCAGTTCTTTGTTTTCAGAGAGTGAGAGAAACATATTTGCTGCATCCTCCAGCCTGGACGATCTCTTTACACCAACTAAAGCAGAATTAATTTCTGAGAGGAAGAACAGTGAAGTGGATGGCCAGGGTAGCAGGACCAGCAAAATGAGGAAAGGCATAATGGCAGGCCCCATTACTACCTCCTTCCAGGTGTGCACCTTTCCATACCTGTGCTAGGCCAGTGGTAGAGTTTACACAGATTCATTCATATTTGCACATCCATATTTATAATGTAATCATGTGATATTTAATATTGTATGTACTGTGGTTGTAGTTTATGGTGCATCTTTTCGGAACACCACAAGGCCCTCAGCAAAAATATTAGGCTATGAAGTTCTTTGCAGTGATTGAAGGCATTGTTATATTTGTGAGTTCATCTTACTTAAGCCCTAAAGTGGCTAAGACCTGCCAGTGCTTTCAAACTTTTATTAAACCTCTACACCTTTAAAAAAGTGGTACTGAATATGTAAAACTATGACCTCTCAAATAATTTTGCGTGGTTAAATAGCTCTTTTCAGTAATGGAACATCTGATGTACAGTATATGTCTGTAGACATGTCTCCTAATTATTGTGGTCAGCTCTTTATGGCTAACAGATGTATACATTCAACCACATAGCCATGCAGTCTCCATAGGCAAACACTGGCAATAAAAAAGGCATGCTAAAGAGCTTGGTGAGTTTTAAAGTGACACTGCATAAAGATGACACAGGTCTGTTTGTGAAATGTCTGACCTGCTAGATCTGCCCCACTCAACTCTTAAGAGCTGTTATTGTGAAATGGGGGTTCAGAATCAGCAAGCCGGTAGATTAAATTCATTTAGGCTGCTAAAAACATTTGGTGCATAAAATTGCTTGGATCACTTACTAGAGAATTCCAGTCAGCCTCTGGAACCAAACCTGTGCCTTTAGGAGCTTAATAAAATGGGTTTCATAGGCCAAGCAGCTGCACACAAACCAAGATCTTTATGCACAATGGCAATGACCTGCTGGAGCGATGTAAGGCATGTCACAACGAAACCCTAGAGCAGTGAAAACCCTAGAGCAGTGAAAGTTATCTGAAATGAAGAATCACATTTTACTTTTTGGCAGTCTGATGGACCATTTTGAGTTTGGCAGATGATCGGAGAACTGGAATGCATAGTCCCAACAATAATGTAGGATGGAGGAGGGATAATGGTTTGGGGCTGTTTTTTAGTAAACAGTAATGCAAATGCTACTGCATGCAAAGACATTTAAAAAAAGATAACATCACTGGCCCCTTGTATATTTTTTTGGGTAGAAAAAAGTGAAAAAACTTGTCAAACTGTTTATTTAATTCTGAGCACAAACATTAAAAAAAATAGCTCCAGCCCATTATCCCTTCTCCACCAAACTTTACTTTTGGGACTTTGCATTCTGTAAGGTAGCATCTGCCAAATCCTGATTCATATGTCTAACTTAGTTTCCACTGTTCCAGAGTCAAGTATAAGCTTTCTTTACACCACTCCAACTGACAA
Source organism: Arnoldichthys spilopterus (assembly GCA_037974385.1). Taxonomy (NCBI): domain Eukaryota; kingdom Metazoa; phylum Chordata; class Actinopteri; order Characiformes; family Lepidarchidae; genus Arnoldichthys; species Arnoldichthys spilopterus. The sequence continues at coordinate 20,359,880 of JBBPDA010000019.1, read as the reverse complement.
TTGGGCTTGGTCTTAGTGACCTTAAGCTTCTGTGAAGCTGTTTGGCCCTGGAAACCTATTTCATCAAGCTCCTCACTCAAAGTTCTTGTGCTGATGTTGTTTGGATCTCTTTAGTGAGTGATAAAACATAGGACACCCACTACAGTCTCCAGCACTCCAGGCGGGGGAGATTCTAATCAAAAGAACTAATTGTAATAGACTCAGAAGGTGTGTGAAAAGTAAGGGTGTACTGGCATCTTCTGTTTTAAATGACAATTGACAACAAAAAGTAAAATTTGTGTACATGATCTCTACAACTTGGCTTTACATTGTATATGTAAAGAACTGAATAATAACTTTAGGAATTTGAAGAGATGAACTTTTACTTTACTTTTATTATTTTTTATTTCAATATTTTAGCTTTCATTTGAGATTTTGCTCAAGATTTATTTTACAATTGACTTTGAAAAAGTGTTGGTGACTTTGTTTACCTTTTTTAGGAAAACAGTAGGAGGCGTCCTGCTCGAAAGGCAGCAGGGTCTTTAGTTTTAAATAAGCCTGAAGATGTTTCACATGGAGTGAAATGGATGAGCCAAAGCAGCTATGTGGATCCAAGAAACCCCAAGTCTGATGGATTTAGTCCTTTTGAGAGAGAGAGCACTGTGGCTGTCGTTTCACACAGAGGAGATATGGAAAGTGATGGGCATGACGGACTGCAGCGAGTCAAATTTCACAAGTTAGTTGTTTTTTTTTACCCAAACATAAGTAGTTTACAATACAAACACTTTGGTTTAGATGTTTATATGAGCACAGACACAAATACTATGTGCTCTGATATAAAATGAATAGTCTTTACTGAGGCTGCAGCTAATCACACAAACTGCATACAGGACCGCCTACTAACCACATGCTTATGCCGTCTCACTTCAGTCCTGAGGCAAATGAGAAAATGAAAGTGCAGTGACAAAGAGATGGCAGTGTTATTCATAAATGAAGTTATTGTTCACCAAAATACAGGGAGTGCAGAATTATTAGGCAAGTTGTAGTTTTGAGGAATAATTTTATTATTGAACAACAACCATGTTCTCAATGAACCCAAAAAACTCATTAATATCAAAGCTGA
>JBBPDA010000019.1:20325645-20357139 GCA_037974385.1 Arnoldichthys spilopterus | reverse complement strand
TATCTATCTATCTATCTATCTATCTATCTATCTATCTATCTATCTATCTATCTATCTATCTATCTATCTATCTACTTGTCTATCTGTCTGTCTGTCTATCTATCAATCTATAATCCAGTTTTTTTTCAGTACAGAGCAAAGGGCAATAATAAACTATGATTATGCAAATCCCTTTCATCTAGCATCCTTTGCTTTTTAACAAGTCAGTGCCAGCCAGACTGACACAGTAAAGTTTGCATGAAACCACACTCTGCAGACAGGTCACTGCTGTAATCTCATAGAGAAAATCACAATGGCTTGATTCTTTATGTTATACACCATATGGTCTTTCAAGTCGTTAAAAAGAGCGAACACAAAGTGGATTATCTGTAATTGTCAGTCCAATTTAGACGTTGGCATCAAGATTCTTCTGCAACTGCAACCACATTCAGAGATGATGAAAAAGAAAAGAGTTCTTGCTACCAAGGATTACGTTTGCATGATCAGCTGATCTCAAAGCAGCTTACCTATTGGCCTGCTGTTGTCTAGCTTGGGCAAATGTGTAGCCTTTTCACGCGAGGAAAGCTTCACGTGTTGGGCTGCGGAGTAAAGCGAGATGCGACGGGACACCGGCCTGTCCCGTTGCTCGTCCCCGAGCACCTGCACAAGAAGATCCAGCAGTGTCCGCCTTTCTTTGTGCTTCCCTTCATTGCTGTCCATGCACTGGCTGGAGGTGATGAGCAAAACTATTATACTCAAAAATATGTGCCATCTCTTCTCAGCCTGCATGGCTTTGTTTCAGCCTGATAAACAAATAGATAAACACAAGGACCCGGTCAAGACACATGCCATATAAAACCCCATAAACAAGCTTACATTATGATGCAGGCTTAGAGACTGTGGCAAGTGCTTGTCACCACTTCTGGACGTAGGAACTGTACCAGACATGCATTGACCCAAATCCGTCAAAGTATTTGAAGCCTAAACACTTTATCCTAACCAAAAACTGGCAAACAATGTATAATAAATAACTGCAAATTTTCATGCTCACTGAAGACATTTTTACATTTATCTGCTGTTAGGTGTCAGAATGGGTTGCTGGAGTCATGCCAAAAGAAAGTGTAAATGAGATGTGTGAGTGTGAAGAACCTGTTAAAAAAGTTTTATGAATCTCCACATATTGTAAAGAATTCTTATATTGGTAAGTAACTTTTATATGCAGGTTCAATTCACCTTTAAAAGTTCCTTACACTCTCTAGTACTTAGTTGTGTTTTTTTTACAGTATAATGTTATCCAGCCATTTTCCACTTTCACCTCATAAACAGTGGCAAAACTAACACATTAATCTTATAATCTTTATTAAACATCAGTTTCACTTTCAAGTGATAACGTTTAGCAAATGTTTAGTTGCAACATTCAGCTTATAATGTTGCTGCTTTCATAACATTTACTACATTTTATCACCCTAATTTCCCAGATTTCCCTCAAGGGATAAATAAAGTGTTAACTTACTTTCCATTTTTAATATCCTATAAATGTTGTAGTATTCGTTTGAGAATAAACATTTTTAAAAACCTGACATTTTGGTCTTTTTCAACACAAAATTTCAAGTAAATGTTTTGATGTAACTTTCATAACATTATGAAAGTGTGAGAGACGTCCCATTGTTACTGGACGTTGACTAAATGTTTTATCACGTAATCTAATATACTAAATCCTAACTAAACGTTTAATTATTGCGTCAAACAATTAAAAAGTAACTTACACTCTTAGACGTCGGTGGGGGTTTCTGCCTTGGAAGGTAGTCAGAAAAATATCCTCCAATAGTTGAAGATGTAATGAATGCAAAAGGTGTCGTTGTCTCGGATCTTTCTTGAGGACATGCGTCTTGTTTTATACGTCAAGTGCGAAGCTCCTTGAATGTAATACAATCGATTTCGGGTGGGTGGCAAGCAATGTAGACATCTTTCTCTTAGATTTTTCCCCCCTCAACTCGTGGTCGGTCCCGTTGACATTCGCCCCTCCTTTCGCCTCCGTATCATCACAGAAGTTTTAGATGACTAGGAAACTTCAGCTCAGCTACGTTCTTCCACTTTTTTCGGAAAGGAGCATCATTTACCAGCGACGCGTCACGTCTGGAGGGTCAGCGCGCCTGGAGATGTTCCCTGCGCCATGCTCTCTCAAAAAATCTTAATGACAACGATAGCAACAAGAAAACCCCGCAAATGTGCGCGTGAAATGCATTCGCCCCTGCCAGAGTCTGCTGTGGAGGTCTGTGCTACTGGATGCTCGGGTCTTGTGACTGACTGCCCTAAGCATGGCAGGGAATGCGCTCTGTCCTGCTAAGCAGGGCTCCATCCCACCTCCCCCAATCTGCTCCTGGAGCACAGGACACGTTCATTTGCATTATATTATTACGGGGCAGTTTTTATGACCAAGAGAACCAAGACTAGAACTATGCTCTTTTTATTTTTCCAAATAGTTTTAGGCTCACTTACTGTAACATGGTAACATGTTTTTAAACCTTTCTAAAACTTATAGACACAACTAATACATATCTAACATAAGACAAACTAATGCATAAATTAATTAGCATTGAATGCATGACATAAGTGAGCCATACAGTAATGACACACTTTAAAATCCTTTAGCTGCTAGCATATCTTATTAGCTGTATTTTTAGCCCACATGATTAAGTGTACCTTAATTATTCAAGTAAATCAAGATTTCCTAAATAACACATCTCGACAACAACATTACAACCACCTGCCTAATATTGTGTAGGTCCACCCACTAAATGCTGTGACACCTTTAAACCATAACTATCATTCACTTTCTCTGCAAGAGTACCTCTTCAATGGGACTTAGCATCGCCTCTCCATGCACATTAATGTGTCCTGGGTGCTCATGACCTTGTAGCTGGTTCACCATTCATCCTTTTTGGACCACTTGTGGCACGTACAAATCACTGCATACTGGGAACACCCCACTCAAGACCTACCATTTTGAGGTGTTCTGACTCAGCCCTAGAGAACGTCACTCAGATGCTAGGGATCGTTCATTTTTCATCCTTCCAACACATCAAATTCAAAAACTAACTTTTCATTTGTTAAGTAATATAACCCTATCCCTCCGCAGGTGCTGTTATTACCAGAATATGATAATTGTGGTAGGTTCAAGAGCAAATAATTTTTTTAAATGGGTGAGGAGGGTAGCTGGGCTCATCATTAGACACAAATGTGCGGTGCAGGGGAATCCAAGAGCATGAATGGGGAATGCTGTGTTAGATCACATACAACCCTGTAGCCAAAAAAAGTTGGGATGCTATGTACATTGTAATTAAAAACAGAAGGTGGTGATTTGCAATTCATGTAACTTCTGTATTTAATTGAAAATATTCCAAAGACAATGTATCAACTGTTGAAACTGAAACTAGTTTTCTTTAGGAAATCTGTGGTAAATTCCAGTCACTAATAAATCTAAAATAAAAGTGCAGAAAGCTAAAATGTTTCACCTGCAGCACTGTCACTTAGTCAGCTTGTTTGTCAATATTATAAACCAAGACACATATACTAGTCAATACTAGAGCACCACAGACACTAGTATCTTGCCATATGACAGCTGCTGTTGCAGCACTGCCAAAACAAGCCATATATAGCTAAATCTACAATGTGAAGAACTCAAGCTTGCCTACATAGTAAAATCCTAATTTCTGTTTATCATTGTGTAATGTTCATAGGCTTATTGTTCTTTAAACAGAAATGGCATAACTTACTTTATCCTAACATCCAAGACCATGAAGTTTCCCTGAAACCCATTTTGTCTGGCACCTCTACCAACTGGAATTATCTCTACATTTTTTTGTGTTACAGGGCCAGTAGAGTGGATGACAGCACCATAAAAAATGACAGAACACACTGTTCTTAAGTTTGCTGTTCTTAAGGGGGGTGCTGATGGTATCACATTGGTGCAGCAGTCAGAAGTGACTGAAATTACTGCATTTCACTCCTATAATACCTTCATATTCAGTGTATTCCTCATTGGCAAAGGACACAAACGTTGCTAGTGTATTTGGCTGTAGATGCAGGGCTAATACTTGTATCAGCTGTTATTTTGGGTTCCCCAGGAAAAAAGAAACAGACAAGTATGTTTTCACTCTGCATTGCTTATGGCAGATGTGATATTCACAGAAATCTCTGCTGATGACAAAAATGTATTTTATTTCTATTTATGAATTTTGTTACATTTTGTATGTATTCATTTTATTTATACAGAACATTATATTGTTTAAATAATCCATCTCTTTTGTATTATGGGTAATTAGTCTATGTTTTCTGTTTACCTGTGCATGTATTCACATTTTTCAGATTATCAGTAATTAATATTTGTAATAATTATAATTTTATTTTATATTATCTTTTTTTGCATACAGAATAACATGGCATGTGGGATGTTGCATGGGATCCCCAAATGCTATCTAGCTAGATTACAGCAACACAACGAGACCTGCCACATACATTTACAAACTTTTACAAACTTATACAAACTTTTAACTGATGACTAATTGTGATATAACAATTAACATTTGTTTCTTGCAACTTGTAAATTTGCAACTAGTAAAGTACAAGACTGACCTCTAGCAATTGTGGAAAATGATCATGGTCAGCCAAAAAAATAGTGACAATATAAAATTATTAAGATCACTTCAATATTAGTAGTTAGTAGTTTTTAATGTGTCTATCAGTATTTTACTTCAGCAGCTTGTGGTGATTATGTAGTACTTTAAGTTACATGCAAAATATCACGAAATGCTTAACACAGTTCTGCAGTTTGTACTGCAAAAGATTGCCATCTGGTGACATCATGTGGTCATCTCTCGGATTACCTCACCTCACTCAGAAGGCACTTGTCTTGGAATTACTGTGGAAGAGATAGACTAAAAATAAAGAGGTTGCTATCATTTTTTGAGTAAACTAAAATTCTAATGCTAAGTTAACAGTTCCTTTTTAAGGTAAAACTCTATAATTTCTTTTTACAGTGCCACATACCCTCAACTCAAAGACTCAAACTATGTATTTCTTTGATGCCAGCTGCCATATTTTCTTTCAATTCATTTCAACAGATATGTCATTAAGATATGTTTTAGGGCCTTTCTGTCCCCCCCCCCCAGAATTTACTGAACATTATTCTACATAATACAGTGTCTGAGATGTAAACAATAATAATGATAAAATAGTAGTATATTAAAAAAATATATCTAATATATTAGCACAGTGCAAAGTACATTTCTCTAGAATGGCATTTCACATAAAACAAAAAACAAAATTGTTATGTTTAAATTTTCAAATGAGTAATTATCTACCTAAATATGCGCTACGATGCATAAAATTCCAAAATAAGGTTTTTAAAGAGGGGATTTTGAATATCAAATTTTATCTCTCCATAAATCAGAAAATGCTGAACAACCAGAAAAGAAAACTGCCATTTTAGGAACAATGTATAAATTCTGCAGTGAATGACATGAACAAACCCCTCTAAAAACCTTCCGAATACAGATAGGAATCGAACAAACGAAGTGCTAATGAAGTGTTGATTTCTGGTGTGGAAATTTGGCTCATTTTAAAAAATTAAATTTTTTTTAAAGATATGCAACTAGTCTGACAAAATAGATGTTATGGAAGCAAAATAGCCGAAAAACACTGAATGTTACACAATGTGTTTGTAATGTCTTGCTTTATATTTTTATCTCAGTATAATACTTTTTTCCCCTGTAATTTACACACATTTTACTGCAATATTGGTCTTCATTTAATGACAATAATTAAAATAAAACAACTTTTACTAAACGCTATCAGGTTTCCGTCTGTGCAGTCTACGTTGCCATGGACACGAAGTTGCTAGCAGGTTTGCTAGTTTTGGCCATAACTCCACTTCGTCTTTAAGGATAACAAGCACATAAACGTTGGCTTGCTTATTACCTCGAAGTGTTTGTTAAGGGTTGTGCGAATACCCTTTAATGGTTCTTGTTGAACGATATTGCTGCCGTAAATATTGGGACCTGTACCCTGTCAGGCTCCAGCCAGCTCCGCTCATTTAGCCAAGTCTCGCGTACTATCTCGTTTGACAATGTCTCACAGGTAAGCACACTGTTTTATCACTAATCCAGCTGGCTTTGTCTAACGAAAAACTGACCTATTAAAATATAAAATGTAAAATAAAATAATGTAAAGTCAAGTTGTACACATTTTTGTTGAATGTTTCTCAGCCTCTTACTGTTAGATATACCATATTTACATGCGCAGTGGAAAAGCCACGTTGAGCCACTTAACAGCAGGGGGCAGGAATTACATGTGTTATATTTGCATTCCAGTACATACAATAAGCTATGGAGTGAAGCTCATGAGGAGCTAAACAGCCTGCTGACCCAAGAACTGCCTGCAGAACCACTACAGCCAGAGAGAGATAGAGTGGTCTTCTTCCAGCGGCTGACCACCCTCTATGTGCGCTACATCCAGATCTTCAGACAGCTGGAAGAGGCATATGACCAGGTCGTTCAGCCTCAGAAGAGGAGACTCATGAGAGAGGTTCTGGATGGTGTTGTGGGGCGTGTGCTGGAGCTAAAAAATGAAATGGTGGAAAAGGAATTCTCAGAATACCACTACATGGATGATGTCATCCAGGATTTAAAACTAACACCTGTACGTTTGTAGTGGGGGTCCCACATGTGACTCAGTTGGGGTGTTGGGTTAGTAGATATGTGCTAGGGATGTTCAGTCATTACTGTAATTGATTAACGTTGTTTTGCCAGGACAAACGTGGATGTTTCCTGTTTCCATGCAATGCATACTTTTGGATTCACTCTGTGTGTTTAAGTGCATCTGAAGTGCTTTATTAACTGTTGTAGGAAGACCTTGAGATCCCAATTCCAAGGTATTTCATCAGCGAGCGGAGCAAAGTACTACAGGACCGAAGCAAAATGCTTAGCAACGTACTGGACCTGATGGGAGTGATGAAGAAACCAGAAGTGAGAATAATTCAGTTTATGTAACTCAAAGAAATTTGCAACCAAACAGAGCCTCACAACATTTTTGATTCTTCCCTTAGTCTGCTGGAGTGCGAACATTGCGTATGGAGGAGGCGATTAAGATTATACAGGTTACCGAAAGGGCTCGGCAAGGTCGCCTGAGGGCAAAGTTAATGCGGGAGATCAAGGTGAACCAGGAGAGGCAGAAGATGAGTAAGGGCCTTGAAGCAGCTGCCACTGAACAAGCTGCAGTTTGCATCCAGAAGGTATTGCTGGTAATGGCATCACACAGCATAACAGTACATTCAAATGCTCTGCCAATTTTGATCTGTGAGGCTAATGTATACAATCGTATGCAAAAGTTTGGGCATCCCATGTTAAATATATTGATTTTCTAACGATAATTTAACACTATAAGAAAGAATACAACATAACATTCAGCCTTTGCATAAGTTATTGTACATATACAAATGCACGCTAATATTTGCAATAAACCTATTTGTTTGCTTTGTTGTGTAAAATGTGTTATTTTGTCTTAGACATTTAGCAAAAGATTTAATTTGACCAGGGTGTTATATAATTTTTATTTAAAGTGTACACCTGCTGAAATAAAGAGCTGTGAATTATTTCTGCAGGTATGGAAAGGTTTCATACAGAGGAAGAGAACAAAGCAGGAGCGTGAAGAGGAGATGATTTTTCTAGGCATGGTGAGCTAAATGCATCTAACTAGTGGTAAGACTAAAACTTTTTTTACAGCAGGGGCTCTATTCTTAAAATCCAGTGGAAATGAAATAACTAATCATTATACATTTCATAAAATAAATTGGGTCTATAAAATGTAATCTGCTGTAAACGTTCTGCAGAGGAACTGTTTAAAAATTTTAATAAAATCTTTTAATATTCAAATGTACAGTAGATTGAGCCCTACCCTTTTTTAATGTGGAAATCTCATCTCTTGACTATTTCTGTGCCAACTATAGGCTATAGATCAAAGCCTGCCCCAGCCTTACCCGGCTGCTGTGGTTACTGAGGCCACCAAGGCCATGCGAAGGATCAGGCAGGAGGAGCATGAGGAAGACTACCAGAAGTCCCTCATCTCTGTCACCAGTAGTCTTCGGGAGTTGGAGGGCCCTGACATGAAAGAGACCATGAAGGATCAGATACGTCAGTGGTTCATTGAATGCCAGTCAGTGAGACATGTATATCTGTATCCTAACCAGATTGACGTACAAAAGGGCCAGAGGGGGCTTATATTCCTGAATATCTACCACAAATAATCTACAATGTCCTTGAGGCAGAAATAATACTGATATCTAGAGCTTGGAATGTGGTGTAAGAATCAGGAGGTTGGATTCTTTATGAATAGTATCTATACAAATTATGTTTTGTCTAGTGATGCAACTGGGTCCTTTCCTGACTACCCAGAAGAGGAAGATGGTGGCTCTGCCGTCATTTTTGCTGATAAAACACCTCAGCAGGTAATCTTATTTGACTAGACAAACATGTATAGTACGATAATTCTTTGTTCATAATCTGTAATTTAGTTTAGTCTAAGATCTTTTTAAATGCTTTTGTAAAAGATTTCCTCTACTCTTGCCATACCAGCCTTAACTTAATGTCATACAAACATATTTCTGAATTGTTCTGTTTTCCAAGTGTGTAACGGTGTTTTAAAAATGATCTCATTTGTAATCGTTAATAAAATATGCATCTCGTTAAAGCTAATGGAAGAGTTGGCAGCTAAAGAAGAGGAGGAAGCCAATAACAAGCCGAAAGGGAAGGAGGAGACAAAAGACAAAGAGAAGAAAGAGAAAGGGAAAGGAGGAGAGGAGGTGAACATTAACAAAACAGTAGCTTTTAATTATATAATAATTTATCTGATGTGACAGTAGTTTTGTAGATTTGGCCTATTACTGACACTTAGCTTTTTTTATAGGAAGAGGAACCTGGACTGAAGATGCTGCCATCTGCTTTCCTGTCAGATCTACAGATTGGGCAGAAAACATTTACTGGTGAGTTTAAATTAGCTCCTTAATTCTACATGCTGATTTTGCAGACTTGATTAAGCCTAGACTAAGTTTCACAGTCAATGGAGAATTAGCACTAAATATTTCCTTTAGTCTAGGCTTAGGCTTACTTTTGGTCTGTTTTATGGAATTAAGTCGAGCTTGTACAAAAAATTCCTCTCAGTAGAGAATCTCCTTTCACTACTCTGTGTAGTCCAGGACAAGGTTTGAGCTCTGTTTGGGAAACTGATTTAAAAGGTCTGTGTCACGTATGTGAGTTGGTAGTTGTAGGAAGTATGTGCAAGCTGTAAGGGCGTTTGAAGTTTTATTTTAAATAAAAAAAAACGAACACTAACAAAAAACCCAGACTAGGAAAGGAACCAAAATACATACAGGCTAAGAAAACCAAAAGACGAAGGAACAGAATGACTAACTGGATTCACGACTAAGATAAGCGCAGCAAGGAAATACACAACAGGATCCGAGACACAGTGAGAAAAGAACAGGCAACATCCAACAGAAGGACAACTGATAACCGACAACGACTAGACAAAACACAAGAGACTATATACTCATACAAAATTAGGAACACCTGGACAGGGAGGAGACAGGAAACAAGAAACAGGTAAAAACGGCTCAGACAAGGTGGGGCTAAAGCAAAACTAAGACATGAGCACATGGTGAGGGAAAACAAAACAGACACAGACAAGACAAGACCGAAACATCACAGTCTGTATATGGGCTTACATTTTATCTCTTCTCTCTCATACACCTTAAAGGGGTAACTACAACATAGACGTAGACACTAGTTTCATCAGGTACTAAAGATTTGTAGTAGTCTCATATAAATCTGTGTTTGTGAATAATTGCAGAGTTTTGGCAGAACAGAGACGAGTCCAAGAACTTCATTCAAAGACATGAAGCAGAACTCATAAAAGAGGAGAAGAGGAAGGAGATTGAAGCAGAAATAAGACTTCAGGTGATAGGAAATCCTGTAGTGTGTGGAGAGCAGCTCTTAAAGGGCCTATTCAGTTTTCTACATTTTGCTTGCATTTTTCCTGTGACGTCGACTTATGACATTTGTGTGGTTGAATTTACCAAAACAGCCACAATTATTACATTACAATTTTTCAACTTCCATTTACGCTTTAGATATAAACAGGATGTTTTGTGTTTTTAAAACTGATCTCTCATGTGGTTGTGTTGTGTACAACCCTCTGTATTGTGCCTTGTTTAAAAATCTCGACTGAAGCAAACTGCTAACGGCTGACTGCTGTAGATTGAATAGTTGGATATAATATGAAAACAGAAATTCAAAACAGGGAAATTTGCACATTTGGACTGTATGGATAGGGGAACAAGTCATACATTTTAAATATATAACTATGCTTATTTAATATAACTAACAGTATTATTTAATTCTAGGCCATTTGTTTCCAATGATATGTGCCCTTTAATGTGTTGTTCTGCTATTGATTGCATAAATAGTTTTTGCTGTGACAATCACTGTGAAGCAATTCATGTAAAGCTATATTAAGTATACAGTGTAATAATATACAGTGCCTTCCAGAAATATTGGAAGAACATGAGCAAAGCAGGCTGTAAAAAGCTCTCTTTATGTGCTTATCCTTTTGATATTTCATTTACGATAACAATAATACATATATTTATAATATATTTTCTAAAGTAGATGATATTACCTTAGTTATGTATTTATTATGTATTAAATATATTTTTATTTTGTTACATACATCTACTCTGATAACATTGCTTCTGAAATCCTCAAAGTGGCTGTCCTTCCATTGTTTAACAGCAGAAATTGTAGTCAGAGTCTCCAATGTTAGAGCTGAGAATCCCATACATAATGTTCCACCTGCTTTCAAGTTAAAGAATTGAAATAATAATGTATTGTGGCCCAAATATTGTGCTGTCACCTGTGTGGCAATTTCCACCTGTAATGAGTAGTATGGAGCTTGGAAGCAGATGCAGGCATTTGCATTTTTATGGGGTTTATTAAATAAAACGAAAACAACTAAAGAACCTAAACTGAGAAACTTAGGGTACAAAGACACGGAACAACGGAAGACTAACGTAGGGTAAGATATATAGGAATGCAACAGCAGGGTACTTATAACAGAGAACAGACCAGGACTGAACCAAAAACGGGAGGTTAAATAGGTACACAAACGAGGGGCACCTGACACGGAAATGAGGAACAGGTGTGAGGCGGGACTAGGGCGTGGCTAAGGACAACACGAGGCTGTGAAACACTAGGCTAAACCAAAACAAAAATATAGACGGGGACTTGTGGCATGCTACATGTCACACCACCCCTAATTCAAAGTACAATGATTGAAAGAAAAAAAACTTAATTTTAGCTTGAGATTTCACATCCACAGCTGACTGTGGCTTGTGTGGGCCTGAATTGCTGCACTAAATGCAACCTCACTTTCTCCTTTAACCTTTGGTCCGTATAGATGAACAAATTGTGGAACCTTGAGATAAAGTTGTTTGCAAGTACACATACTGTTCTTCTTGTGGATGTAATGTGCAAAGTTAGACATTTGAATAGTTTTAGACATAGAAATGTTTTTTTATTTTGGCATCACTATTGTCGTTTGATATTTTCATGCGATATAGAAGTAAGCACATGAGCTTATTTAAATTGTAGTAATTGCAAATGACTGCAATTAGTTACATTACTTGTTACCACCAAAAGAAATGGAATTGCATCACTTCCAGCACTGCTTGCATCTCACATTAGCTTAGGAGCTGCATGACCCTCAGAGACGCATGTTGTCCTGTTAAACGTTCTAATCTGCGTTAATTGCGTTGCTCAGATTATGTGACTTTATGGTGTTTGGGCAGGTGGATGAGCTGATGAGACAGGAGCTTGCTAATTGGAAGCTGGCTTTGGGTGAAGACAAGGGCGGGAAGACCAAGTCTGCAGCAAAGGTTTGCTAAAACCTGGACATTAAAATATCCAAATGATTAGTCTTCTAATTTTACAGCAGTCCTCTGAGTAGAGGAGTCAGTAGATGACAGTATTTTCTTTCTTTCTCTGCACAGAAAAAGAAGGCATCAAAAAGTGGAAAGAAGAAAAAGAAAGACAAAGACCTTACAGCAGACAGGTGATTTTCTTACCGATATTTGTCATGTTTGCATAGATGTTTGTGCTCAGAGATCATAGTTCAGAGTTTGAGAGAATTTTTGAAAATCAAATTTATCCCATTACTTTATTCTCCGCAGGACCACTGAGTCACTGTTTCAAGAGCTGGTGGAGCAAGGGCTGCTGAAACCAGCAGAAAATGTTAAACTGAAAGATTACATAGGTGTGCACCAGTATTCCAGTATTCCTATGTTTATTTTTTTAAATCTTTTTTTTAACATAGCTGGCAACAAAACATTGAGAATTGTTTGTAACTATACAGAGGAACATTTTAGCATCTGTTGTACTATTTACGTTCTGGACATATATAGTGTGACATTTATCAATTATATTTGTATTTGTATTTCAGCAACAATACTCTTAAATTCATTTAGTGTTTCCTTATCATTTTAGGGGACTACAGCTACCTTGGCACTACCCTGCGGCAGACAGACATAGAGCCCATGCCTTCCTTATCTGATGTGCGACAAGTTATAGCTCTTTATGCAGTTTTACCTCTTGGTATGTAGCTTTTCCATATATTTTTTCCTATTCATAAAATAACTGTTAACCATGTATAATATTATCAGCACATACACATTAATGGGTGGAATTGAGTAAACTAAAAGTTTAACTTTAATACTCTCTTGCCACAAACATTTACATTTTTCATATATTACTTTAAGCATTTTTATAGAGTGATTAATTTCGGTTTTATTATTATTATTATTATTATTATTATTATCATTATTGTTGTTGTTGTTGTTGTTGTTGTAGTTGTTGCTGGTGTGGATGTTGATATTGTTTATGGCTGTGACCACTTTATTAAATTTTCATTATCAATTTATTCATTATTACTGATTATGGCTATACAGTTGCTAATTAGAATTTATACTTTATTTCTTTACATTTGAATTGCATATACATTTAATTATACTTCATTTATTCATGTAGCACGGAGTTGACATTGTGAAAGACTTACACTAGAGTGCTGCCATACAAGGAAAATAACATCAGCAATATTTTCCTGCTTATTTATAGTACAAATATAATACAAATCATTTTACAGGACCTCTACAGCAGGAGCTACACATGTGAGTGTAGTGGAGTTTAAGGGTCTGCTTTAGTTTTGAGTTTTAAAAGTCATGATGTACCAAGGGTTCTGATGTGAAAGACATTTCCAAACAACGTGCCTTTTTTAAACCTGTGTTTGTGTTGAAAACTTAAAATTGGTCTGAAAAAGTCAAAGAAAACTTTGTTAATCCTGGAGGAATCTGAGTATTTTATAATTGCAATGATAGAGGCAAAATAGACAACAAACAATATAAACATAGAATATAAAAGCAAAATATGTTACAAATCATGTAATATTACAATATGTTAAAGGTTATTAAGAAATATAAGCATCTATGCTATATAAACAGTATGCTGTCAGATGTAATGTGGATTTAAATACAATAAATAAAACACAGCTGAATAGTTTGCAGGATACATCATGTGTTACATTATGTAACAGAATTATCTTTGTAGTATAAAGGTTGTGGATAGCTCACATAATCAAAATTATTGCACATAACAAGACAGGAAGTTATATGAGTTGCAGTTGTCAAGCAACTTAAAATGGTCCTAGATATACATGAAATGTATCTACAAAAATATCTTTGTTTAAATAAAAATTATTCTATTTATTCTGGATTTTCCAAATTGCTTATTGTCTCAGCTCTAGTTATTGTTATGATAATAATAATAATAATGAATGATAAAAATACTTTTTTGAGGGGTGGGCATGTATGTATTGTATATGTATAGTATTAGAAGTATTGTTACATGCATTTTATTACATGCACGTTTTTTCGTTGTTACATATAAGATTGCAGAGGGATTGTCATCTTACCAGTGAGAATAAAATTTGTATCTGCCTGCACCAGCCATTTTTAAAGATGTTTATGCTACAGATCATTGTTAGCTTTTGAAGAGATGCTTCTCTCTGTCTTACTCTGCTGAAGGTTCCCAGGTAGTGCATGAGAAAGCCCCTCTGGTGAAGGCCATCCTTCTAGTGGGGCCAACTGGAGTGGGTAAGAAGATGTTAGTCCATGCTATCTGTCAGGAGACCGGAGCAAACTTCTTCGATCTTTCTCCTTTAAATCTAGTGGGGAAGTACCCAGGCAGGAATGGCCTGCAGATGTTGCTCCATATTGTGTTTAAGGTAACGAGAGCATAGACCCATGTAAAGCATGTTCCACAATAAGTATGGATGGACCACTGTTTGAACCCCTGTGTGTGTTGCCTTTGTATTGTTAATGTAATGTAATACAGTGTTCCCAGTCTTGGATTACTCCTGGGTGTTTTGTGTGTTCTAACGAGTTTTAAGTGAAAGTGAAAGCCATTTTGTCATTGTGAACACACTCAATCACACACATAGTCCACCACAACGAAATGTGACCTCTGCATTTAACCCGTCATGCAGCAGGCATGACCATATAGTTTTACTTTTAAAGTGGGAATTTTAAGGTGGTTCCTGTTTTATGTTTCAGGTTGCTAGATTAATGCAGCCTTCTGTAGTGTGGATTGGTGATGCTGAAAAAATGTTTTACAAGAAAGTACCAAAGGATGAGAAAGAGGTAACTATGCAGTTGTGAGGCTTCATCTTGTCTGGTTATATTTTCCCTAGTCATGTACTTCACTGTCCATGTTTTGTTTTGGTCTTTCCATGTGCCTCCCTGTCTCGTGTCTCTGTTAGCCACCCCTTGTCTCCGACGACATGGTCACCTGTCCCTAGTTTCCCGTCTCCTCCCCTGTTAGGTGATCCTTGTTTCATGTATTTAGTCTCTTAGTCTTTGCCTAGTGTTTGCCGGCTATCTGTAGTTCTCACCCTATGTCACCAGTCCGTTGTGCCGTTTCTTAGTTCCCTAAGTCCTTGTTTGTTCTCCTAGTTTATGTATTTTAGTTGTTTTCTGTTTTACTTAATAAATCTCAGCTAAAGGTACTATGCTTGTGTTTACTTCCAAACACCCCAAAATCATTACAGCAGTTCTATTTTATCACTTTAACTTTATGAAATATGGCTGCATTATGATTTTAAAAAAATGTTTTGTTAGGTTTTTAGTTAATTATTATTTAGTTAATTATTATTTAAATGCTGCTCTTTATTTTTTTTACAGCTAGATCCAAAGCGACTAAAGAAAGATTTGCCAAAGATCCTTAAAAGTATCAAAGGAGAAGACCGTATTTTGATTGTGGGAACAACAAACAATCCACTCAGTGCAGACATAAAGTCACTGTGTAAGCTTTATACCAAGATTATCCTCATACCACGACCAGACTACGCTTCAAGATATGGTATGTGATCCATAGATTATATATCAGTATTTTCTCTCCACTTTCTGTTTTTTTTAAATAGTTTAAAAAACGTTGTTGAGATAGTGGCAAGTGCAACATTAGAGACATTTAAGTGGTTTAAAGCACCGATTTTTTAAATGTTGAATGAAACATAGTATCTATATTCATAATAAAGCTTGTTTGCATAACATGATGTATCATGATAACGTTAAATATTGTCATATTCCTCAACTTCTACATCAAACATCTTCTTCGAAGATGTCTTTGATGTTCAACACCCTTTGGGGGGAAGACTGGGTAAATTTGATACAGTGGGTAAAAATACAAATCCTAACATTTTTCATTTTGTAGTCATGTGGAAGCAGCTGATACAGCGTAGTGGTGGGGTGTTGACCAGCGCTCTGGATATCAGCTCCTTGGCCAAGATCTCAGATGGTTACACACAAGGTCACATGGTCCGGGTGGTTCGCAGAGTCCTGAACGAGCACCGCATTCAGCAGCTGGCTAAAAGGCCATTAGTCGCAGCCGAGTTTGTCTCTGGTCTGGCCAAAATTGACCCCGTGTTCCAGGACGAAGAGGAGGCCCTCAAAGTAAAGAAACAGTTGATATATGTGTTAGCTTTTCCCCATGTACATTTTGTAGCATTCTGCTTAGATATGATATCAAATACATTGTATGTAGGGGTGGAGAGTAACAATGTACATTTACTGAAATACTGTACTTATTTTTAGAGTAATTTATTTGGGTGTCAGTATTTTTGGTCACTTTTACTGCACTTCATTTGAAAGATGAGCATTATACCTTTGACTTCACTACATTTCTCTGAAAGTTGTGGTTACTGGTTATTACTTGGAAGCATAACTGAAGTCAGTAAGGTTCATTTTCTTTTCTAAAATGTGATAGGCCATACTGTGTTCATCACAGGAGAAAAAGCAATCACAGTAAACAAATTCTAGTTTTTTTTGTTTGTTACCAAAACATTTCTTACTTTCGTTCATAGTGGAGCAATATTTGACCAGGAGTATCTACACTTTGACTCAAGTACTCGAGCTGTGTATCTAAGTCAAAGTGTAGATGTGAACTGAGTATAAGTAGAGATTTGAACTGTCAATGTATAGGAGATTAAAGTCTACACTGCATTCATACCTTGTTTTTCTACAGACCTGGTACGCTAAGACTCCTCTCGGAAAGAAGAGAGTCAAGGCTGCGTCAGGGAGGGAAGAAGTGGGAGAAGCCCCAGCAAAAGGAGGCAAAGATTCCAAGAAGGAGAGGAAAGGAAAGAAATAGCTCAGAGTTGATTTAACTAAAGCGAGTCACATTGTTTGTCTCTTATCTGTACTTTTTGTTCTTTATTCGTGTGTGAGCATCCCAGTTTGGTTTATTTTTGATGTCAGCATTTATTCTTGATGTCCTGCCAAACTTGTTTATATATATTAGCACCCAGACACCAAGGGAGACATCAGTGCATCCAGATTTGCTGACAGCAGACGGGGTTAGTACTCTGTGGGTCTATTAGGTCTATTAATAAATGGACATCATAATCTTCTTATTAAAAGGGGAGATGCCTATTCCCATTCTCTGTAAGATAGCATAAACCCTCTATAGAATAGAAGAGATCCTAGATTATCTACATCCATTCGCTATGTACTATGTCATAAAGTAATTATATTTTTGAATATGCATACGAATGTGAAGACAGATTGATATTTGTTTTGCAATGAAAATTTTCTTTTATGGGTGAAAATATGGTTCATGGAGTCGAGTATTTTTTTAAGTGATATTGCAGGGAGAAGAGCCAACCAGTATGAATATAATGTCAGTGTTTGTCACTTTATGTACATTTCTTGCATTGATTCAGATATCTCTACCCATGTCTGGAAATGCTTTGAAAGTCTGAAATAAAATGCAGAAAACTCAGTCCTGGGGAGTTATTTCACAAAGCAGGTTTCTTTTTTTTAGCTGGTTAACATCCAAAAGTGAAGATTGCGCAGTGGGAAAGTTCCTGACCTCTCCTCCTTTTGAACTGTGAACTGGACTTTTGGCTTTCATTATATGACTAACTGAGAAAACCTGCTTTGTGAAACACCCTCCTGGAAGAGTTACAACTCATTTTAAGCAGCTCAGAAAGCTGTGGGAGCACATACATCCACATTTCTGCATCAGACTTCTTAATTCCCAGATGGTTAGAGCATGTTCTAACCTTCCAAAAGCCAGATTCTGAATACAAACATGCATATTTGGCATGAATTCTAAATGTCAAATGAACTGAAGTGGCTTTCTCTTGTCAGAAATCCAGACCAGAGGTTGCAGTTGTTAACTCTGGGCCATACATAGAAGTGAAAAGACAGCATGTGCCCAAGTCTAGAGTCAAGGTCGACTAACAGGAGAAGGGGATTTCATGCCCTCAGTTAGATGAGTGGAGCTGTGATTGGTCTCAGCTGAAACTGAGATGTCCCCCAGACTGGGGTTTAAGAGATTATCTCAGACCAACAAATGGACAGGGATTCTATCATGGCTTGCAAATACAGGCGTGGTAAACATGGCATGTTTCAGTGGTGTTTGAGTGCACTGGACCTCTGATGTGCTCTACTTACAGTGGTTAATAAACCACTTACCAACGTTTGATGTTTTATTCGTTTTGGTGCCAAACAATGCGGCTCCATGCAGCCGATCTTGATTTCTCTCTCCTGAAGGTCAAGTTCACATGCCTGCGGAGTCATGGGAAGCACAATTTGGAATGACACAGTCTCTTTACACATATTTAGAGTGATTATAAAACAGAGCTGACATATTATTCAGAGTTTGGATTGAAGAATGAAAGGACCTGTTTACATCAGTGCCAGCAGTATAATTTGATAGGAGAGCCCTAATTTGATTAAAAAAATAAAAGGCAGGTGTAATTGCGTGCATTGCTTCTTTCGCAACCGTGCACATGTGGAGTTGATTTCTGATCTGCATGCATCGTTAAGTCAGTTGTCAACAGGGAGGAGAAAAACAGGACTGTAGGAAATATGAAACTCATTGCGATGGACTCTAAACAAGGACCTAGAGGCTTAAGTGCTGGGTTCAGCTGTATTGTCAAGTTCTAATTTCACCCAACACATCCTCACATGGTCATTGATCCTTAGCTTATGGCTATTTTTAAAGTGGCTTCAACAGCATCCTGTCTCCGCTACATTACTATACTATACTGGCATCATCGAAAGGGTTGGTGCGTCAGAGTCCACCTGTATACCCCTATAGATCAGCAGATCAGCATAACTTGTTATTAATTGTAGATGTAACTGGGTGTCTCAGATTGTATTTATGTAAGAAGGCTTTCTGGATTCATGCTATATTTTTCTTAAAATTGAGCTCTGAACTCATGGAAATGAAAAAGAGGCTAACATCAAGTAATTTAAGCTTTTGCATTCCATTGGCATTGTGCCAGCTAACTAGCTCAAATAGACTTCTGATATTGTATCCATTAACACAGCCAAAAAAAACAAGTTGCAAAGCTAAGAACAGTAGTAGCAGCCATCCTAAAGCATGAATTTGGTCTGCACTTCCATTTTAACAACTTGAGCAGAGTGTGTGATAACTGAGGAATGGATTTTGAGCAATGCTAACTTGTCTAACATGCTTCCATTACAAGTTAGCAACATTACCTTAGGCTTCAGAGTCACTAATGAACTATTGCCTGTTTTTAAAGATTACAGGATGTCAGAAGCCTCATAATCGCTGTGCCATTGATATTACTTTGTGATTTGAGGCACATCTGTGAAGATTTAGGCATGTGGTAAGCCAGATGTTCAAAAGGTGAACAATGATTGAACATGTGGTAAGCCAGATGTTCAAAAGGTGAACAATTAAACCCAACATTATATTGTAGCCTGCTGATTTTTAGGTTGGGGTTAAGGTGTGTTTTACTTACTTTTAACTATGCATAAAACATGCACAAGAAGGCTGGCTCATGTATTATGCATTTCTTTGAAGGAGGTTTTCTGGACTGCGTTCCCCTTTTGTGCAATGCTAATAATTTGGATACACAGAGTCAGCCATACGTTATTACCTGCCTAATATTGTAGTCCCTCTCATGCTTCCAAAACTCTGACCCATTGGGACATGGGCTCCACCAGACCTCTGAAGGTGTGCTGTGGTATCTGGTACCAAGGCATTAGCAGCAGCTCCTAAATGATGCAAGTTGTTATGTTGGGTTCCCCTGGGTTGAATTAGTTTGTTCGACATATCCCACAGATGGTCTCAAATTGATATGTTTGGAATTTAGAGGCCAAGTTGACTCATTCCTCAAACCATTCCTAAATAATTTTTGCAATTTCTGAAGGGCATGTTATCCTGCCAAGCAAATATCAATGCCATGAAGGGATATCGTTGGTCTATGCTTCATCATATTCAATAACTGGCTGTTCATCTGCTGCCTAATATATCCCACCCCTTAACATTTGCAATTGTAAAAAGTCAATCAATGTTATACAGTTAATCTGTCAGTGGTTTTTACTTTGTGGCTGACTGGGGTAAACTTCTATTACTTGAGTTTTGTTCTTTTTCTCTAAGGTATTGTTCTAAAGTTATTTTCACAATGACAAATGTAATCATCCACCTCTACACTGGCTAGAGATTGCTGTAGTTTGATTAGCTCTCACACATGCCCTTGTCTGTCAATTAGGTCAACAAAACAAAACAAAACTAAAGAGGTCTTGCTTCATCCTCCTTTATAGAGGAGGGGGGCGGGGCTGACATGCAAAAATGTGATCATCTATGGTGTGGCCTTGCAGCTTTTACCAAAAGTACTTGAATGATATACCCAAAATTTTATTAACACCTTTAGTACTTTACAAATACTCAAAAAATGTTTTCAGTTGTCATCAGTTGAGGTCTTGTGCTTTCAAATCTGTTTGTTTATTAAAACATCCAACCAAACCAAAACCTTTGTGAAATTAAACTGACCACATCTACACTAATTTGTCTGGTTGAGGACCAGTACTGCCAATTGTCATGGTATACCACCACCTCATTTACTACCAAACAAAAAAAAGTTTTACTTTACACATTTACTTTGAGAGTGTTTAAATGTTAATGCTTTTTTTAAAAGTATATTTTTGGCTGAATATGTTCACTTTTAATGGACTCTGATTTTTAAAAGCTGCCCATATTTTTATAGAAGTATTGTTTTTTTCTAAGTGTTTTCCTGTCCTGGCTACATCTAATGGTGCTAGTCTTTCCAGTCGTGTGTGTATGAGAGTATGAACTGTCGTGTGATGACGTATCAGCATGGCATTTAGGATCCTTTAATCTCCCCTGACTTTCCAGCCAGGGTCACCCTGGCTGCTTTCAGAAGTGTAGATCACATAACTTGGGCTACGGTGGATACAAAATATGGGTCAGTCATGGGCATAAATATGCCCACCAAGCCTGTCATTTGAAGGTAAAAACTGGACTTTTTCCAAAATCCTCTAGGAATTCATGGCTCAGTATCATTTGTTTGCTATAATTTTATCAGCCATTGCCATTGAGGCTTCAAAGATCTATAAAAAGGAAAAGTGGAGCTTAAGAAGTACATTGAAAACTCCATTCTGAAAAATAACCATCTTTTAAATATGTGAATATTAAGCAGCTGTATTTTTTTGTTAGAGGTAAAATCCATATAAAATCCAAATTCAAAATGTAGACTTCACCTAAAATACATCTTGTTTTTTTTGCATTTGCCTATTAACTCTAACTTTTGCAATAGTATTTACTAATTACCAACTAAAATAATTAAAAAAAAATATTTGCCAAAAAAAGACACATGATTGAATGTCAGATGGTTGTTGATTGTTGCATCACAATTCATGTCAAAAGAAATAACCTGAAAGAAAGCCAAATCACATGTATCTGATGACTCACATATTTACACAATTTCAATTCAAAGCATCATTTTTGTCAGTGTTTTCCCTGTCAGTCTGTGGGAGTTAACAACAAACCTATTGGGTTTCAAATCCTTCCTTAAATTTGTAGACACGCTGCAGTAGGTCTCAGCTCCACCATCTCCTGTGATAGCGATGCTAGCAGACATGATTCATCCTGTGAAGTCTGATAGTGAGATGTTGCTATCTTTATGGATAATGACACCCGGCTATTTTAGAAAAGAGTGTGAGTGGAGAGATATGTCAGCTGTTCAGTATTAGGGTTTAGTACAGCTGAAAAAAAGAGTAAACACTCTGCTTTGTGGCTCAGAGAACTGGGCACCTCACACCGACCTGTTGTGTGAATCACTGGCACGACTTTTGCTGTTAATCTTTGGGGATTTGTACAAAAGAAACGAAAATCTTTTTTTTTTTTTGAGTAGAATGTAAAGGTGCGGATATATTGACATCATTTAGCTGAGCATGCACTAGGTAAGTAGTAAATAACATAAATTCTTCATGTTATTGATCACCAGAGCAGCTTCCTGCATTCATATGCTTTATTGTGAGATGTTTGATGAATCCAGACCTGTTCAGTGGCGTTTGAAATAGATAAAAATTTTTCTTTTTACTATTACAAATGACCAGAAAAAGGGAGAGTTCTGCTTAGTTAGAAGACATGTTTTTTTTCACTGCCACTTAATACATTACATTTTTCTTAAGTTCACAGTATGGTGTTTATAGTCCTATTTTACTGCACCCATTATTGTTAATCATAATAATTTATGGTAATTATTTTACTTTTCATATTAATGGTTTAGAAAAAAGAGTGAAGTGTAGGGATGTTCTCACAATGCCACCAATGTTTTCTTCATCATGA
This sequence comes from Arnoldichthys spilopterus, assembly GCA_037974385.1. Lineage (NCBI taxonomy): Eukaryota > Metazoa > Chordata > Actinopteri > Characiformes > Lepidarchidae > Arnoldichthys > Arnoldichthys spilopterus. The sequence goes on along the minus strand of JBBPDA010000019.1, from coordinate 20,334,877 downwards.
AGTTGCTGTGGTTTCATATTTCACAGTATCACATTTTACATTTGTCATCATGCTCATTCATTTCCCTTCTTAGCAGAGTGTTAACATTTGACAACTCATTACTGAATGCCTCAGATAACTTGTTTCTGATGATTACAAGTGTTCCTGTTTCTCTTGCATTGGCTCATTGATACCTCAAGCATGGCTGTGATGTTTTGCTGTGTATTTGCTCTGACCAATATCTGATCTCCACTGTCCAAACAAACCATCAGAGTGTGATGGGCTCTGACACATGGGAGTGTTGTTAACTTGGCAGTGCTGCTGAAATGATTACCTGTCAGTTTATCCAGTGGGTATCACTCTTGAAGCTCTGATTACACTCCATACACTCTATTCTCAGAAAAAAAAGGTTCCAAACTATCACTGAAGTGGGTGCCCTTTGCGCCACTGGAGTGCGAAGGCTTCCAAGCCTTTAGATAGTTGCCTCGTCTTCAAAATTGCTGTTTTGTCAAATGACTTCTCAAAATGCATCTCTTCATCAGTATCTAGGGGACCAACTAACCCTCATATTTTTGTTTATTGTTTACTCTGTACACCCAAAAACTGAATTGGCAGGGTTTGTTATTGTGTGTAACTTACCAAGTGGTATCCTAGCAGAATGACAGCTGGTGATGGGTTAAGCTTAAGAACAGACATGGACAACAAAGCACTGTTGTACGTCGCTATAGATAAGAGCGTCTGCTAAATGCTGTAAATGTAAATGTAAATGTCTTCTGTTGCAGTTGTATTTTTCAGGTTGCACTGACTGCACATGCCCTGTCAAGACTTTGTATCTTCCATTTTAAAACATTACATTAAGAAAGGGTAGAAATATGTGTATTTCCTCTGGTACAGTATCTTTCTGATAAGCATAAGAAGAAAGTACTACAATTTAATAGCGCTGCTTCCCTCAAAAGTTTGTTTTCAGTACCTTTAGTTAAGGAACTTCTTTGTATCATTAGATACAAAGTATAAAAATGCATCTTTACCTTGGGAATAGTGGTCTATTGTAACTTTGAGGATGCGTTTGCATTATGAACCTGGGGTTTGAAGCGCAGTTGTACAGTTAATATCTCATTTTTGTACCTTAGTCAGACAATTCGTAATATCATATTTTTTTATTTTTCCCACTGACTCTTTTATTTTCAAAGAACGATTCATTAAAATCTTTCTTTTTACATCTATAAAGTCACAATTTGAGACAAACAAGGCAGTAATTATATACATATGCGAATTGATTTGCACATAACAAATTGGCTGAATAGTCATCCTTGATAACTTTCCTAAGACAATGTCTGGGATAATTATACACACGTGATGATCATCATTCACATTTATTTGAATAAAGGCTTTCTTTCAATAGCACAGGAATTATTGACCCAGATGGATACTGGCAGAGGCTTGTGAGTGACACAGATGCATCACCATGGCATGTAAGGCTTCTCTACTTTGCAGACAAATTTAAACTTCCTTTGGAGCAGCTTCGAATACAAACATGTAACTTAAAAAATATGAACAGGTATACCATTCAAGACTAAAATTACTACTGTCTTTTCATTGTTTAATGTTTAGTGAAAAAAACTGAGGTGGTGAAAGGACTTGAGGATGTGACGCTGTGGGAGAAGGAAGCCTGCACCTTTGAGGTGATTCTGAGTCATGCTTATGTCCATGGCGTGTGGACCAGGAATGGAGTTCCATTTAAATCAAGGCCCACGTGCCGCATCTCAGCGCTGGGGAAAACACACACTCTAACTCTGACGCGGGTGTTGCTGTCAGACATGGGCCTGATCAGCTTTTACACAGAAGGCGCTGAAACCTCTGCAACTCTTACTGTCACAGGTATTGACATGCAGTAGTATTAGTATTAATCAAATATGATCAAATATTAAGCATGTTGAGTTGATTATGATTCTTTAGGAAATTATTCAATGCATCTGGAAAGCTTAAATTTGTCCACAATTTAATTCTATTCAATTCTTTTGATACATTTCAGCTTTATTCAGATTATGATGCCCCTTCCACTAAAAAGCTTAAAAAACCTAAATCTTCGTCAAACAAAAGAACACAGTTAATGTTGTGGTTGTTGTATACCACTTTATTAACTCTTTAATGGGCACACCAAGAAAAAAGCAATGCAAAAGTCTTTTTTAATTGCATTTTATATTCACTTTGGATACATAAACAAATTAGTAAAAATAAAATAAAATTATTGGATGTTCTTAAAATGTCTCATAGAAAGACATAAAACTTGAAATGTGTATTAGTGTAACTAGCATGCCTTTTTATAACATCCAGTGAAAAAGCTCACTTAAAAAGTCTACTAATTAAAGACACAGTGAAATCCAGTGGAAATGTTTGACCATAACTTGCCTAAACCAAGTGGCACTGATGAAATATTCAGGTTCAAGTTCAGTGAATGCTTCAGTAAGATATAGGAGTCAAAATGTAAACTACCAGAACACTAAAGGGTTAATCCCTGAAGGAAAATTACAGCACCTGGTATTCCCAAGTGGTCTCTCATCTGGGTACTAACCAGGCCTGACCCTGCTTCATTTCTGACATTCTCAGAATGGCCATAAGCATACTATCCTGTTTTATTTGTCTAGGCAGTTTAAATGTATCTGTTAAGAAAGAAGATTATAGAAAATGTCACATACTGTCCAACCCTGTGGTGTCTGTATTTCTTTTTGTCCAAGGTTGTTTCATTGTACAATGACGTTAGGAGCAGTGTTTATGGATGGTACCTTGCTCACAGGTACCTCAGTGGTACTTGTACCAGTTCGGGACTTGAACCAGTGAAATTCCCAGGGGCAACTCCCTTTATGTTACACCACCGCTGCCTTGAGATATGACAATGTTTTCAATGAGACCCAAAGCCATTTTATTTGACATCTGAACCCTGGCACTGTGGTATTAGCATGTCATTTTTGTACTATTTGTTTATTGCCTCCCCCACTACCCACCCAGGTACAGCTCCTACGCAGCTGAAACACTCAAAAGGTTTTTAGAACAATCTCATCTTTGCTAGGTATAATAACAGCGTATCAATGTAGGATATCACATAACATAACGTGATTTAAAGGTCAGTTACATTAAAATCTGTGTCTTGCTATGAACTGATTGAAATAAAGCAATAAATGAGACCATACATTTATTTTTATGGTCTCTGGCTACTTTTCATGTTGTTGGTGCTGACTTATAGTTGTGGTTTAGGACACAGTATGAGCTACCTGAAAGAAGAGCTGAATGCGCTTCAAGTTGATTGAGAGAAGTTTTGGGGATGTATCTACAGAAACGATTTGGGTTGGATTTGTGTTGGTTGGTTGTGTTGGTAGCTGTCTGTAATGGTATATTTTTTTTATACATAATCAATTTTCTTTCACTTGCTTCATATTTGCTCATACATTTTATAATGTGAACTAAGAGCCTTTTAAAAATGGTTTCACCTTTTCTCCAGCCAGGGATATACAGATTGTAAAGCAACTTCAGGATGTCAGTGTGACTGAGAAGGAGACTGTGACATTTGTGTGTGAAGTAAACCTGGAGGATGTGGATGGGAAATGGTTCAAGAACAACCACAGACTAAAGGCTGGAGAAAACATTAAAATCAGACTCGAATGTAAGTATCTAAAATTTTATTTTGTGCATGTCTTATAATTTGTAAATGTATTTATACATAAAACATGGAGTCTTTACAGTAGCACATTAACATTTTACATATTTCTATACATTTTGTAAAAAAAATACAATCTTTTATACAAAGTAAAAATTAAGGCATTTAAATAGTTTAATTAATTAAATAAAATAAATAATAATTATTTAGCTTTAATTATGTGTTACTTTTACACTACTGCAGTAGTGTGTTGTCTAAACAGCTAATTGTCTTAAATGAACCCCAGTTCATGTAGAATCATAATACACATATTTTTAAACTTAAACACAGGCAAAACTCATTCATTAACCTTAAAAGCCATCAAGCCAGAAGATGCTGGTGCGATCACATTTATGGCAGAGAGAGTTTCATCAACAGCAATGCTAAAAGTGAAAGGTAAAAATAATTTGCAATTTACATACAAACCCCATTTCTGCAAAAGTTGGGACATTTTGTAAAGTGCAATAAAAATAAAACTAAAATCTGCAATTTGTACATTATTTTATTTGTTATTTTACTGCCAAACATACACAAATAGTTTTCATTATTTGACTGACCAACTTGAAGATCAACTTCAGTCTTTGCAAGCAAAGATGGTTTGAGACTCACAAAGAACTTAGATCCTTCACCATCTACAGTACGTAATATTGTAAAAAGATTCAATGAATCTGGAGAAATTAGGGCAACCACTATTGAATATGTATGACATATGAGCCCTCAGAAGACATTGCATGACGATCATAATACCATAATAAATACAGCTTGTTTTTGGCTAAAACAGACATCGAGTTCTCTGTACCAAATACAAAATGGACCATCTAGACTGATATCAGCGAAAGGTGCATTAGTGCCCATTGAACGGTTGACTAACATAGGCACCACTGATGCAGAGCCAGGTATTGGGATTTTAGACAGACATTATGCTGCCATTAAGGCAGTGTCTTCTCCCACAAAGTCCATGGTTATTTCAGCAAGACAGTGGCAGACCTCATTCTGCATGTTCTGTACCAGCATGGCTTTAAAGACACAGAGTGCATGTGTTTCACTGGCCTACCAGCAGTCTATATCTGTCTCCTACTGAAAATGTAAGGTGCATCCTGAAGAGGAAAATCATACAATGGTGACCATGAAATGTTGAACTAAAGTCTTGTATCATGCAAGAATGGGCAAAAATCTATTTGCCAAACTACAAGTTTCCTCGGTTTCAAAACAAGTATTATTAAAAGGAGATTTAACACATCTGAGCATCATATTCACCAAATTTTGTTGATTTTTACAAAATACAATTAAACTAATCAGTGAAAACACTGGAAATCTTTTTGCTTGTACTTTTTTCAGTTAAAAAGAATATCAAAAACTGAGATTCTTGATTTTATTTTATTTAACAAAATGTCACAACTGTTCCAAAAATGGGTTTTATAGATCATTCTAGTAAAGATGAGAACTGAAACTCATCATGTACAAGTGTAAAACTAACAAACTTGTTGCAGAGCTTCCAGTTCATATTGTGAAGCCATTGCGGGTGAAGATTGCCATGTATAAACACAGAGCACTGCTGGAGTGCCAAGTCTCCCGTGCCAATGCTGAGGTTACATGGTACAAGAAGAACCGAGAAATTGTTCCAAATGGGAAATACCAAGTGGTTAGTGAAGGTGTTTACAGGCAGCTCACCATTGATGAAGTGGGCTCTTCAGATGAGGACATTTTCATTTGTGATGCTGGTGATGACAAGACATCTTGCCAACTGTTTGTGGAGGGTGAGATACTCATATCTGTTTGCGGGGTTGAGAATTTGAAAATCTAGTCAGTTGAGAGCAATACTGGGTTCATGCTAAATGTAACATTTAATATTGTTAATAATGTTGAACCCTTTCAACATTTCTGCATGAATACTTAAGACATCATCAAATGTTCTATGTCCTAAAAGTATACAAAGGGAATCCAGTTTAAAAAATGATACAAAAATATTATACTTAGACATGTGTTTATTGAGGAAAATAATCCAATATTTGTGACTGGTAAAAGTATGTGAACCTTTGTGTTCATTATCTGTGAGACTCCCTTGTGTAGCAATAATTGCAACTAAATGTTCCTAGTAACTGTTGTTTAGAATTTTAGTCCATTTCTTCATGCTGAACAGCTTAAAATCTGGAATGTTTTTTCATAGAATAATTTGTCTTTCTCTTGAGTCTGGTTTCACAGATGCAAAGTTGACAGATATCCTGATATTTTCTTTTTGAATTCACAACTATGATTCAGAATTTATTGTTCCATCAATGATAACAGAATGTCCTGACCCAGATGCAGCAAAAAAGATCCAAAAAATTATACTACCACCACCATGTTTCTAACATACGGCACTTGTTTTTCAAAGTTCCCCTGATGGTGGATTTAACATTTATATTAGCCAATATGAATGAGGCATTTGGTTGTTAGAAGCTCCTTTGTGACTTCATGGATAATTACATGCCCTGCTCTTATTCCTGGGGAGGGTATGACTAAAATATTCTACATTTGGACACAATCTGTTGGATTGTGGTTTGATAGGACTGTGGACAGATGGGAACTCTTTCAGGATAGTTACCATTATATACAGTAACTATTCCAGTCTGATAGGCATCAACAACTTGAACTTCCACGAACACATGTTCTGAAAATTAGTTCTGTTGTTTTAAATATAACAGTGCACCCACTAACAATTCTATTAAATAAAAAGACCAGACCCTAATTTCCCCCTCAAATTAACCACTAATCTTAGAGGTTCATATGGTTTTGCCACTCACAAAAATTTGATCTTTTTTTTTTTTTAGCTACTTTTAGGACTGATGATGATTTTAGGTCATATATACACATCAATCTAGGAGATTTTAACTTATATTATATTATATTATATTATATTATATTATATTATATTATATTATATTATATTTGATGATGTTAGTACTCACACATAGCTACAAGAAACAAACATTGCTAAAGGCATACTAATTGTATAAACAGTTGTATAAACAATAACAGAAAGCAAATTCTGTTTTGCAGAATATGATAACAATGAGTAAGTAAAGAAATAAATTAATATAAATAAAGACATATTAAAAAAAATTCTACCATACCTAACAATGAAAATGATCTAGCATAATTCAATCTGACCTTGTTAGCATTTTTGGTTGAAACATAACCTTTATTGTTTTTCAACAAATTAGTTTTTTATTCATTGGTTAGCATGAGCATTAGTAGGTTAGCTGACATTTTTACAGATTGAAAATAAACTTATGCTTTCAGAGCAGGCCATCAGCATTGTACGTGGGCTGAGCTCAGTTGAAGTAGTAGAGCCTAGAGAGGCTCGTTTCAGAGTGGAGACCAGCATCAAGGCAGAGCGAGCTCCTAAATGGACTTTAAATGGGAAGCTTATATCCCCCAACGCAGAAATTAAGATTGAGAGGGAAGGAACCTCACACCGGCTAACTTTCATCAACACCAACAGCAGCTTGTGTGGCTCTGTTCAGTTCAGCTCAGGGAAGAGTAAGTCAACAGCAGAGCTCAATGTTGAAGGTAAACATCTGAACATTTAAAAATAAGGGTTGTTAGATTTTTCTGAATCAGAATCCATCTATTAATGTACCTCAACTGTCCAAACAGAACGTCCCCTGGTGGTCACCCAGCCTATTTTAGATGCAGAGGTTAAAGAGAATGGGTCAGTGACTCTTACGTGTGAGTTCTGTCCTTCTCCCAGAGTTGTACGTTGGTTCAAAGGTAGAACTCCACTGCTAGACTCCAGCAAGTATCGGATGAAGCGGGAAAAAAACTGTGCTGAGATGACAATTGTGGATGTGAAGGCCATGGATTCAGGGGAATATCGATGTCTGGCTGGTGGAGCTGAAAGCAGGGGTCGAGTCAGTGTAGAAGGTAAAAACCCTCAAGGTCATTTTTCTAGAGACTTTATGGTGTATCGTCTTTATTTTTATGAAAAAAGTCAAGAGTCATTGCATAAATAAGACACTGTTGTTCTTTGAAATGCTTTTTAATGTAGTGAAAAGGCTAAAAATCATACGCCATCTAGAACAAGTGGAGACAGAGGAAGATGGAACTGCAGTGTTTTCCTGTGAGTTAAATCATGAGTCGCCCAGTGTTCAGTGGCTTCTCAATGACAGAGTAATTCACCCCAATTACTTAAACAAAATCCAGAACTCAGGAAAAATGTACAGCCTCATTCTCAAAAAGCTCCCTCTGCAGGAGAGCAGGGTGATTTTCAAAACCATTGGGCTCAGTGAATCCACAACACTCAGGGTGAAAGGTAAGACTTCTTCATACTTCTGGAAAGCTAGTCTAGAGCTCCAACTTCGTTAGTACCGGCCCTGCCCTAGTCCTCCATGGGAAATAAACAAACAAACAAACAAACAAATAAATAAATATATATATATATATATATATATATATATATATATATAACCAAACGTTGAATTCAAATATGAGATTCATTAAAAAAGAGGTGGTAATTGTTCCTCAATTCATCCCCTAGAAAGACCAGCAGTGTTCCTCAGGTCTTTGGAAGATGTAGTATCTGAGGAGCGCGGCAAGGCTTGTTTACAATGTGAAGTCTCCAAGCAAGCAGTGACTCCTATTTGGAGGAAAGATGGTACAGTCCTAAATGCCAGTGAAAGGCATGAAATTCTTCACTTGGGCAAGTCATTGGCTCTCATCATTCACAAGCTCAGAAAAGATGATGCTGGGGATTACTCTTGTGATGTAGGGACTAGCCAAACAAAAGCCAAGGTTGTTGTTCGTGGTAAGTTCTATATATTATGTATTTAAAAAAAAGTCACAGAAAAAATGACATAGTAATCACGTTTGGCTAATCTTTTTAGATCTCCACATTACCATTATCAAGCGTTTAAAGACAGCTACAGTTCTTGAGGGGGAGAACTGCAGTTTTGAATGTGTTTTGTCACATGACATTATTGATGAAGCTTCCTGGACCCTAAATGGTCAGTTGATTGTAAGCAATGGAAGAATGCAAGTTGCACACAAGGGACGCAGATACACAATGACCATCTATGAGGTCATGATTTCTGATGCAGGGGACGTGGTCTTCTCCATTAAAGATCTCAGCTGCAGGACCATGATGTTTATCAAAGGTACAAGTCTAAAGTTTTGGCAGTGATTATTGTGAATTGTTTTCTTTTTTTTTTTGCTAACGGCAAACTGAGCAAATTTTCTGTCTCATCTGTTCTCAGAGAAACCTGTGAGGGTCTTTAGGGAAATGTTAAATGCTAAAGCAACTCCTGGAGAAGATGCAGAGCTTAGTTGTGAAATCACCAAGCCTCAGGCTACCATCAAGTGGTTAAAGAATGGCAGGTTGATCAGAGCCGGTCTTAAATATGAGATTACCCAAAAAGACCATTTGGTCAGGCTGATCATTCATAACACTACTGTAAAAGACTCGGGAGAATACTGCTGTGAAGCAGATGGAATTGCTACTAGGGCAAGGTTAGAGGTCAGAGGTAAGTGCCTCATTTATTAATATAAAAATTGAATTATCATAATGTGCATAGCTTACAAATT
>JBBPDA010000019.1:20286697-20325545 GCA_037974385.1 Arnoldichthys spilopterus | reverse complement strand
AAATGCAGAGGTTGCATTTCGTTGTGGTGCTTGAGTGTGTTCACAATGACAAATAGTCACTTTCACTTCACTTCACTCTTTATAGAACTACCTCTGTCCTTCAATGAGGAACTCAAAAGTATGGAAGTGGAAGAGGCAGAAACTGCCTTCCTATGCTGTGAGCTGTCTAAACCTGGGGTTACAGTGCAGTGGAAGAAAGGAACAGTGCCACTGAGACCTGGAGGCAAATATGAGATGAAGCAAGATGGTTGTGAATTAGAGTTACGGATACATGACTTGAAATGTCTGGACAGTGGAATCTATAAATGCTGTGCTGGTAACCTAGAAACAAAGGCGAATATTGTGGTCAGAGGTAAACTGTGGATTTTAGTAACTTTAGTTATAAAGGTTTGTTTACACAATTTATATCAAGCAAAATAGTTGACAGTGATTTAATGTCTTGCCAGAGCAACCACTGTTCTTCTGTGAGAATCTCCAAAATCAGCTGGCTGAGGAGGGTGAAACCGCCTTTTTGTGTTGTGTACTCTCTAAACCTGAAGTTGCAGTCAAGTGGAAGAAAGGGGCAGTTTTGCTAACACCAGGAGACAAGTATGAAATGAAACAGGATGGCTGTAAACTGCAACTTAAGATCCATGACCTGAAGGGAAGGGACTCTGGTACTTACAAATGCTGTGCTGGTAGTGTAATTACTACAGCATCCATTATAGTAAAAGGTACATTGAGTCTCTGGGAAAGAATCAAATGTCTATTATTAATTTGCGACATAGTACACAGAACCTTCACTGATGTAAGATGATTTAGTGGTAGTTACAAATAATCTACTATTTCAGAAGAACCACTCTTCTTTTGTGGGGAACTTCAAAGCATGGAGGCACTGGAGGGTGAGAGTGCCTTGCTGTGCTGTGAACTCTCTAAACCTGCAGATACAGTGCAGTGGAAAAAAGGCGCAGTACTATTGAGGCCTGGAAACAAATATGAAATGAAACAGAATGTCTGTCATTTACAGCTTAAAATTCTTGATTTGACATATCATGACAGTGGTTCCTATAAATGCTGTGCAAGTGGCATTGTGACTACAGCATACCTTGAAGTGAAAGGTATGTCAAACAGCTATCAAAACAGGCTTGCTTTATAGAGTTTGATAGTAAGCACCATTTCCTTTTAAACAAATAAGGTTTAACATTTGGACTATTACAGACAATGTTGCGTATATTGTATTGTTCAACATTTTGCTCTGATGAGGGATTTTTTGGCATATGCCAATTTCCAATATTTTTCATGTCCAAATCTATTAATGCAGATACTGATACTGATGCCAAAGCAAAAAATGTTTTTTTAAAAATTAAGACATTTTAACTCTATATAAAAATATAATTTGCATATAGCTTATAATTATTTCTACAAACTTAAACGTGAGGGGAAATGAGAAAAATCAAAGCACTTTATGGCATTCCAGTGTCACTTAGAGATTCCGCTTTTCCAAAGTTGTAGAGCATCAGTAAATATTAGTCAAATCTAAACATCTGTCTGATGCCAGTATCATTTTTTCCCACAAATATCTGCTGATACCAATATGATTCTTATATTGGCAACCATGACTAGTTTTAATCCCTTGACTCCTTGGCAATCCTTAGTATTTTGTTCACAGTATTGTAAACTGGGATTGTACACAAGACACTACTATTAGCTAAATTATTAAGACCTTGGCTTAATCTGCTTTTATAAACAGCTGTGGAGTTTTTGGTTTCATGTTTTGTGAACCATACAGAAAACAGAACAAAGGAACAGCAATCTTTTCTTTATTTTATTTAGAACAACCACTGTTTTTCCATGAGGAACTTCAAAGTCTGGAAGCAGTGGAAGGTGAAACAGCACTGCTGTGGTGTAAGCTCTCTAAGCCTAGAGTTGCAGTGCAGTGGAAAATGGGAGCTGTATTGCTGAAGACTGGGAGTAAATATGAGATTAATCAGAGTGACTGTGAGGTACAGCTTAAAATCCATAATTTAACCAATAAAGACAGTGGTTTGTACAAGTGTTGTGCTGGTAAGCTCGAAACCACTGCTGCCATTGAAGTGAAAGGTATGTGAAATTCATCTGACATGTTTTATTACTTTAAACATTATAGGCATGGAGCACACCAATATTATTTGTTGCATTTTCTGTAGGGCAACCATTGTTATTTTGTAAGGAACTCCAAAGTTTGGAGTTGGAGGAGGGTGAAACTGCTTTATTGTGCTGTGAACTCTCTAAACCTGGAGTTGCAGTGCAGTGGCAGAGGGGCACCATGGTGCTTAGGCCGGGAGACAAGTATAAAATGAAGGAGGATGGATGTGAAATACAACTTCAAATCAATGATGTTAAAATCCAGGACAGCGGCATTTACATGTGTTGTGCTAGCACTCTAGTGACCACAGCAACTCTTAATGTGAAGGGTATGTGATTTGGCAGTTCACTGATTAACCTATATATGTATTTTATTTGTCATTCATCTGCATCTGCTGATCAAAACAATCAAGGATTGTGCAGTGTAATAATATAATAACGTGTCTATCTGTCATTTTCAGAGCAACCTTTATTCTTCTGCAAGGAGCTCAGAAATCAAGAAGTAGTGGAGGGTAAAACTGCCTTGCTTTGCTGTGAGATCTCTAAACCTGGAATTCCAGTAAAATGGAAGAAAGGACCAATGCTCCTGGAGGATGGGGACAAATATGAAATGAAACAGGACGGCTGTGAGCTGCAGCTTAAAATCCATGATCTTCAGTGTCAAGACATTGGTTCTTACAAATGCTGTGCTGGTAATGCTGTCACCACAGCATCTATTGTAGTCAAAGGTATGTGTGATGTTGGGACCAGAATGAGGCATAAGGACTGAACTTTAGAACTAGGGTTAAGCTCTTGTGCCATAGGCTCATTCACATTCTTAACCTTAAGAAGTTATTATTCATAACATTCAGTATCTATTAATTATTTTGTAACTATTATGAAACCCATTCATAAGCTCAAAAAAATTTTGTGTGAGATAATAAAAAACAGTGCATTCTTTATTCTCTCCAGAACAACCTTTGTTTTTCTGCAAGGAACTTAAAAGACAAGAAGGAAAGAAAGGCGAGACTATCTTGCTGTGCTGTGAGCTTTCTAAACCTGCTGGTGCAGTACAGTGGAAAAAGGGAGCAGTGCTGTTGAAGCCTGGGGATAAGTATGAGATTATGCAGAATGACTGTGAGCTACAACTTAAAATTCATAACTTGAGGAGCGAAGATAGTGGTGACTACAAGTGCTGTACTGGGAACATAGCAACAACAACCTTGGTTGTTGTAAAAGGTATATTTATTTTATGCATACTTTCTTTTTATTTTATGGAATATAATCTTGATAACATTTTTATTTCTACTCGCCTCATCAATGGCTTCTAGAATTTCCAACCAAGCCTGAAAACATCCCAAAGGTACCACCACGCTCAAAGGGAAAGATTTTCCAAGAACTTCCTGTACTTGAAGGTAAAAACAATGCTCCTGAACCAAAAAAGTCAGCTGTCAGGCAACAATCCATGGATGCTGATTTAGGTCAAATAGAGGACCACCTGGATCATGGTGTGAAGAGGACAGAGGAAAAAGACATCCAGAAAAAAACACGAATAATGCAAAATATAAAGGAGGATGAAAGACCCACGATGACCATAGATGTCAATAAGTCCACTAACTTAAAGAATGTGTCTGAGAGTTCTTCTTTAGACCATGTTTCTCCAGAGGAGAATGATAGGGAGGAGAAAAAAGCCCCATGCAGGGATACAACAAAGGAGAAACAGGAGATCCAAGGCAAAAGTACACCTCAAGCACCACATCGCTGCAAGGACAGGAATACCCAACTAAGTACTGATCTCCAAGACCAACACAGTACTCTAAAGTCAAAGAAACAGGTTGTGGAAATGGAACCTCTGAAAACAATTTCCAGACATACATTAGACTGTGAACAAGCAGATTTCAGAGAGAAGACAAGAAAAGAAAAAGAAAATTCTAAGGAAGCATTACTAAGGCAAAAAGATGTAAAACCAGTTATCTTCACAGAAACACATCCAGACCCTGAAAAGGTTTTAACTTCCAGTGAACACAAGGAGAAATTACCAAAGCACATTGAAGAGAAAGCAACAAGTGGTAATATTATAGATCAAAGAAGCAAAAAACAGCATCTAACTGAAAAAAAAGTATGCACAAAGTCAAATGTGACCATAGAACCATCTGTTCAAATGACTTCCAGTGATAAGTTACAAAGACAACAACTGGATGTCACTGAGAACATATCACAAGAGAAAGATATCACAAAGGAAGCATCGCTAAAGCAAAAGGCAAATGACCAGGAACCAGTTATCCATAATGAAAAACATCTAGTGCCCAAAAAAGTTCAGTCTTCTACTGAACCTCAAATGAAACTGCTAAAACATGTTGAGGAGAGAGCGAAAAGTGTGAATATTACAGACCAGAGAAGCAAAAAGCAGCATGTAGATGTTGAGAAAGTATCAGGCATGTTAGTTCAACAAGTCCCTCAACAGAAGGCAGAGCAGGCTAAGCAGACCATATTACAGGTAATACACAATGATACTACAGAGCAGAAAAACAGGTGTCAAGGTATTAAAATAGAAAAGGTACCAGAGCCCAAGCCATTTATAACACAACCTACTGAGAGTACTGCAGAGGAGGCCAAGACTGAGGGTGTAATTATGGATATTGTAGACCATATAGCTAGGAAACAGGTCAACGAAGCAAATTCACTTAAAGAAGCATCTAAACACACAACCCCTCAAGTTACCCTAATAGAACAACAAGCTCAGGATTCCTCCGTTATAGATATAAGTGTTGAGGATGAGCCAGAGGTGTTAGAGGCAGCAATTAAGATTCAAGCTGCCTTCAAGGGTTACAAAGCTCGTAAGGACATGCGACTTACCTTCAAAGAGGTATTCAAGAACCAGAATGTGGAGCTTAGTGACACAGTTTGTCTGGAGTGTATTGTGGAGGGTAAGGACAGTGTAGTAAGATGGCTGAAGGATGGTGTAGACTTGAAGACAGGGAAACGGACAAAGATCTGCCAAAATAAGGATGGTAGGTGCACACTAGTCATTACTAATGCAGTTCCTAAAGATGCAGGGACTTATACTTGTGAAGCTGCCAACAAGTTTGGGACAATTAGTTACAATGGCAATGTGACTGTGGGTCATCCCAAGAAGCCTATAAACCAAACCCAGCAGAAATCATTATTAGAAAGTAGCAAGGCTCTGCAGACCACTAAACCTGAAGAGGAGTCACTGCGTCTTGCCTATGACTTGCCTGTCGATGATGGCAGCAGCAAAACTGAAGAGAAAAGGAAAAGTCTTATTTCAGTCAGTTCTGGTATGTTGCCATGAACAACTAATTCATTCATATCACACAAGTCTTATAGGATGTTTGATCACTACAGTAGTAGGTTTTTAAAAATGTTTCTATGTGTTCTTTTTATAGTGTCCTGTCCCTCAGATTATGACACTGCCCCTGATGCAGAGACAAGCTACATATCCAGGTAAGAAGAACTAAGAGTAAAACTGCATTTTGAGCCACATCCTAAACCTGACTCCAGTTGTTATAGAAACAACTGAGGTCATTCCTCTGTTAAGGACTATCAAAATAAAGAGTGACTGCATTACCTAATATTACTGATTTTACAGCTATAACTGCAGCTGTTCTAATTTGGGGAAGAGTATAGATGACCTGATGCCATATTTCAATTTCTTTTACAGGGAAAATGAAGCGGAAAAGCCACAAGCCAAACGCCAGTTTTTCCACAGTTTAGAAGAGGAAAGAGATATGATTCCTGAGCCACAAAAGACCACTGTACTGCTGAAAGGTAAAGGTCAGAATCTTTGGCTGCTGGGTATTCCAGCTGAACCTTCTATAATGTCATATGCTGAAAGTTAATCTATGAAAATATAATTTTACTAATGAATTAAACTATTACATGTAGATTAAGCATCTCCAGAAGTGTCCTTTCAAATAAGAAAGGGAAAAATTAAAATGGTCTTTATATGTACTTTTCTTTTGCCAGTACGCTCTTAACGTTGTCTACAAAAAAGGTTGAACACTCACTCTGTATCTTAGCAAAAAGTTCATCAGATGTGCTGTTGATGCTGTCTTGTTAATATTTTACCTCAGCTGACTGATGAGATTTTATTTCACAGGCAGTGAGTCAGTAAGCAGAACACCATCTCCCAGATACCCACATTCCCACAAGTCCTCAGCCAACACAGAATCACTCTCAGAATCAGACGGGGATGAAGACAGAGCAGAGGTAAAAGTGCATCCGGTATTCCCTATAAGATATTTCGTAATGAAGTTCATATTGTTTTGATGTGTGACTTTTATTCTCTAGATTTTTGATATCTATGTGGCCAAAGCAGACTGCCACCTTACTGGAGATTATAAGGAAACATTTATTCTTAAGGAAGGTCAGTTTGTTGAAGTTCTTGATTCTACACATCCAGTTAAGTGGCTTATTCGTACTAAACCAACCAAAACCACACCATCTCGCCAAGGATGGCTATCCCCAGCATACCTTGAGAAGAAGACAAAGGTTAGTTTTTTGTGACTTGATCTGGTAATTTAAATGCTTATAAATTAATTAGAAGTCACCTGACCAATCCTTGGAATGGCCCTTTCAAAGGAACTGTTTTCAATGGCGCAAGACCAAGAAATAAAAGATACCTCCAGTAAAGGTGGAAAAACAACTCGCAAGGATGAATATAGAACGACATTAAGGTAAATTAACAGTGACCACAGACTTAGCATTAAGGCTTAACTTGAAGAGATAAATTAAATGGAAATACAGTCATGTGAATAAATAATTTAAAAAAATGCAAACAAGTGTTTTTTGACACTTGGAACTGTTGGTGTGGAAGTATATTCGTCTACAATCAGAAAGAGATTGGACAAATTTGACCTACATGAATGGGTGCCAGGTAAAACATTTGCTCTCCATAAGAACAGCTACAGTTTGCAAAAGAAATATATAGGTGAAGACCAGGCCCTTTAGAATAATGTTTGCCCACAGTAATGGTACACATGTGTGATTTAAACCAAAGAAAGCTTTCCATGAGAAGAGCTTCATACCATCTATTAAGCACAGTGGTGGAAATGTTATATTTTTGAGTTGCTTTGCTGGGTAGCTTGCCATTATTGTTTCAACTATGAAGTCTACATCACATCAAATAATACATGAAGACTTGAGGACATGATTGACACAAAGGTGAACTTTTTTAACATGATAATGATCGTCAGCACACAAATCCACCAGGAAATGGCTTACAAAGTAAAAAATGAAGGATTATGGAATGGTGTAGTCAAAGCCCAAATTGGAACCCCATTGAAATGTCATGGGAGGATTTGAAATAAAGGGCAGTACATGCAAGAAAACCCTCAAACATCTTGCAAATTAAGGAATTTGGGAGAGCAATTAAAATATTCAGCTAAGTAATGTCAAAGACTGGTGGACAAGTATGCAAATGGCTACAAGAAGTTATTTCTGCTAAAGGGGGCAGAACTATATTCTGAGTACAAGGGTGTGCTTACTTTCTCCACAGAACAATATTAAACCTGTTCATATTTTTGTTAAATTCATTATGGAAAAATTATTTTCTTTGTGGTATATTATCTTTGTCTCTAGTTCTCTTTCTTTTTGCATGTTTTGTTGAAAATATCTGCAATTTTTTGTATCATTGTATCATTTTTAAATGTAAATATAATCTCTCTGATTCTCCACTTTTAAGTCAATTGATCAAGGGTCTGCTTGATGGTGAGAATGAATTTGTGAGAGAATTGAACTTCTTTGTGGAGCATCATTTACAGTACATGGAAATCAACTCCCAGGTGCCACTTACCATTCTTAGCCAGAAAGAGTACATATTCCGCAACATAAAGGACATCGCAAGCTTCCACGAATGGTAAAATACCCCCCTGGAAAATATACTTGTCCAAAAATTTGCAGACACCGGCTCATCCAGCAGTTCTTATGATATTGAAAAACACTGATACGGAGCTTGAATGCCTTTCCTGCAGTTACAGTCTAAACTCTTTGAGAGGGGATGCACTAAATATTAGATGTTATAACATCTAAGATTTACTTAATAAGTTAGTTATGTTGAATGATTAGTTCTAAATCACAAAACACCACTCCAACTAATTCCAAAGGTATTGGAGAGGAAGGTTCCACTGCTCTATTGTCTAGTGCTGTTTGGCTGCCCCAAAGCATCCTGTTCTATTGGCAAAGCTTTTCTATGGATACTAAATAAACTGTGTGTGTTAGCAATGAGTGCACTTTAAAACAGATTAATTCACTCAGTATAAAGGGTGTCTGGATACGTTTGGATAAATGGTCTACATTTAAAATTCTCAAAGGAAATTCAGAAAGACAGCCGTTTCATTTTTTAAATATATATATAGTATATATATAATCTCTCTGTGTATTTTTATTTTTTCAGCTGCATTTTACCAAAGTTCAGCCGGTGCACCACGGATGATGATGTGGCTCAATGCTTTGTGCATCATGCACCAGACTTTGAGATGTATCTTCAATACATTTTAGGCCAGTCACAAGCTGAAACCTGCATATCAGATAAAAACACACAGCATTTTTTTAAGGTAAGTGTGCAGTGTTTAAACAACTCAAATCATTGTTTCATATGAGTAAAGGGAATTAAAACTTAAAGGCTGCAGTGGGTTTTACTTTCCTACTGTTTTGTTGCAGCAATATGCCAACATCGCATTTGCACGTTTAGATGCTCAGATCTTCAGTGTAAGCACCTATTTGCAGAGACCACTGGAGAGGATTCAGACATACAAGACTCTGTTCAAGGTGTCATTGTGAATCATTTTCATTCATAATTGCCAATAATTGTAGTTCTAAGACTTGCTTCAGAGCTGATAAGCCTTGGATTTATGTTTTGCAGGAGTTCATAAGGAATAAAGCAAAAAGTGGGCAAAGCTGCTGTTTATTGGAGGATGCCTTCTCCATGCTATCCAGCTTGCCTTGGCGTGCAGAAAACCTGCAGCATGTGTCCCTGATTGAAAACTACCCAGCACCTCTAAAAGGGCTTGGAGAGCCAGTCCGACAGGTATACCCATCAACCGTAATTAAAGACTTATTTTGTGTTTTTGCTTTTTTATAAATCTCTGATCATAGCTCTAACGTTTGTAAGTCTCAGTTATCACTGATAATCACAAAAACAGGTTTTAGTTTTGTATGAAATGTATTTGCATAAACAGGTTGTATAATTGTATATAAAGTAGTAGAGAAATTGCAGCGCAAATTCTAAACCTTCGGGCCATACCACATTTATATTTATAAGTAAGAGAAGGTACATTTTGCTATTATATGAATTTGTTTAAAAGTTTTGGTTGTGTGTGCAGTCTTGTTTTTAAAAAAGAAAAATGATCTTTTATGATTTTTTTGGCAATTTTTTTTACCCTGAGACAAATGTAAAAACCTGATGATGTAAATTCATTGTAAATCTACAAACCCCATTTCTTGAAAAGTTTAGATTTGGGGGGGCAGGCATCAGTACTCATAAAGTCCATGCTTATTTCAAAAGACAATGCCAGACCTCACTGTGCATGCAGACAGAATGTGTGTCTGACTACCCTGCTAACCATCCAGATCTGTCTCCTATTAAAAGTGTCTAAAGCTTCATGAGGAGGAAAATTAAATAGCTACCGTGGGCTGTTGAGCCACAGAATCTTGAATCAGGGAAGAATGTATAATAATTCCACTTGCAAAACTGCATCAGTTAGTCTCCTCTGTCTCCAAATGATTAAACATTGTAATGAAAAGGAAAGGTGATGTAACACAATGCTAAACATTCCTCTGTCCCAACTTTTTTGTTGTTGAAAACACCAAATTCTAAATTTGTTTGTATTTACAAAATACAAAATACATTTAAGTTGATCAGTAGATTAATTAAACTTTTTTGAACTTTCACACATTTTATTCTTTTTAAAAACTGTATTTTATTTTAAAAAATCAAACATTTCTGGAAACAAGGTTTGTAATATATTACATAAGACATAAAATATGTTTTGCAAAACAATAATTCCTAATATAGTAATCTTATTAATCAGTACATTTGATATTGCTCTGATCATCATCCTTATCTTTTTGATTCATTAAGGGTTCCTTCACAGTGTGGGAGGAAGCACCTGGGACCAAAATCTCACTAAGGGGTCATTATCGGCATATCTTCCTCTTCAAGGACTGTGTTATCTTCTGCAAACTGAAGAGAAACTTGAACACATGTTCTGAAGTCTATGTGTTCAAGAACAAGATGAAGGTGGAACTAGTTTGGATTCTTTCCTTCCAAGCCACATGCCACATGCAGCACAATTCTTTTTCAGTTATTTCACTCTAAAAGGGTGCTTAAAAGTTACAGAATCCTTTTTACATGTCTGCATAAATATGACCTAAAACATTCGATTTTCAAATCTTTTTCACATTTTTAGTTCTAAATATATACAGAAGAGCGTTCCTCTTCAAGGTGCTTTTTGTTATTTGCCCTCAAATCAACTGCTTGCTTGTGGTCTTTTCACAACATCTCTTTGTTGTCCTGTGGGCACTGGTGGGCTAGTGGTTTGGGCCCTGCCTTTGGGACATGAAGGTCGCAGGTTTAAGTCCCAGCCTGTCCTGCCCCAGGTACCGTCCTGCTACACTGCTCCTTGGGTGCTGTTGATAGCTGCCCGCTGCTCCATATGTGCAGGTGTGATGTGTTAAATGCAGAGGTCACATTTCGTTGTGGTGCTTGAGTGTGTTCAAAATGACAAACGGTCACTTTCTTGCTATATGTGTCACTTTCTTTTCAAATTCTGTTCACAGATATATGTCCTGACATTTTCCTTTAAATTTTACTTATATAATTCAGGATCTATTGTTTCATCAATCATGGCAACGTGTCCTTTCCCAGATGCAGCAAAACAGGCCATGACACTAGAACCACCGTATTGTGTGTGTGTGTGTGTATATATATATATATATATATATATATGAAACATAACCAAGTAGGATAATTGTATCTGATTTGTTAAATTGGGTTCTCCTTATCTATGTTTGAGACTTCGGATGATATTGAAGGTCATATTTAGGCAGAAATCTAAAAAATCAAAGCATAAAATACTTTCACCACTGTATTCCAGGCTCTTTACAACTTTTTAAATTCTCATATCTGTTTCTAAAACCCATGATTGTATATATGCCATATTAATTTTTGTAACTGATATTTGATTTTCTTTTACTAATAGCTGAATGACATTGATGTGAAGGACACAGTGGAAGGGGATGACAGATGCTGGGGTCTGTGGCATGAGCATCGTGGTACAATCAGAAAAATTACTCTGCAGGCTCGTACAGTACTCATTCGTCTATCCTGGCTCAAAGACCTTCAGAACCTGCAGCAACAGATTAGAGTTCCAATATGGAGTGAGTAGAAATCCACAAGACGCAGCTCAGTAGTGCCCAGGTTTTTTCTGGCCTAAACTGCACTTCTGCATTTGCAAATCTAACACATGTGCAGGCTCTTTGAGCATATAAGTGTCTACTAACATGCTTGCATGTTACATTATTGTGCCCTTGGTATCAGTGTCACTGAGGTACCCTTGAGCAAGGTACCGTCCAGGTACACACACACACACACACACACACACACACACACACATATATATATATATATATATATATATCTATTGGCAGAGAGAATTGGTAGAACTGAATGCAGTTGAATGCAATAAATATAAATAAATATATTCATCTTGTTATTATATGGACTTGTGTGCAGATATTTATTAATAAATAAATTAACATGAATAACAATCGTATACTGGATATTATATATAAGTATATAAGTATTTATAGTGATCTTGTTTTTATAATGTGTCTAGGAGATAAACCTTTGTTGTCTTATCTGCTTTTTTCTATTCAGCTTTGTTTAGTTTTGTTATGCAAGGGCAGTTTTTAGGATTAAGTCTCTAGCCCAAGCGCAATTCAGCCATGTATGTGTGAGGGTAAAGTGGAATTGAACCGGTGACCCTCTGGTCATAAGCTCACTACCCTAACCATTAGCCCCAAGTCAAGCTTGTTTACCAACACAGAGCTGGAAGTACATATTGTAAATGAATACATATTGTAAACCGTGGTTTCACGTACATTTAGCTTGCTGTGTGCCTAAAATTGGACAGACCTTGAAACTTACACAGCCTTTTCACAGCTACAGATAATTCCATGGTACAGAGTAACGTTTTTTGAAAATATCCATTTCTGTAGTGCTTAAACCGTTTTGTCAGTCAAACAAATTCTTGAGAGAATCTATGTCATCAATGATTCTTTGTGCTGTAAAAGAAAATATGCTGTTGAACAAAGAGGAGTACACTTTAATGGCTAAATACATTTTGGACATACAAAGCCTTTATACAATGAAGTAATGCCCTGTTAGGTAGTTTTAATTGAATTCTAAGATTAATATACACTTATTGACTGGTTGCTAACAGTAAAACCCCATTTGGCTCCATATGTATTGTTAGGCACACCATACTTTGAAATGAATCTGACAGACTGTGGGACTAAACTTGGACAGACTGTTAAACTGGCCTGCAAAGTCACTGGAACCCCAAAACCATTGGTAACTTGGTACAAAGGTAAGCATAAGTTGGAATATTCAGAAAATGTTGTGAACTAGCTCAGAGGTTAACTTCTAGATTCCATTAAATGTTTTTCCAATAAATGTTTTAAATGCAATTTACTTTGCTAGATGGTATTGTTGTAAAGGACGACCAGCGTCATATTATCTCAGAGGGAAACTCCGGTTCCTGCTATCTGGTCCTGACTTCTATTACTGTGGAAGACTCGGGTCAGTACATGTGCTATGCAGCTAGCCCTATAGGTAACACTTGCACTCTGGCCAAGATCACTGTTGATGGTAAGTTGCTAAACACAACAGATCAAAATAATAATAATGATAAAAAAACAGTAGTCCATAGTCCATTTTTGGTGTTTCCAGAAAAAACTTTATAGTAGTTGATTTATGGCAGGCATGCTTCTAATGTAAGATACAGTGCAAAATTAACCATTGGCATAGGACTGCACTGTCTGTATTTATTAACTGTATAACTGCATGTTAGTTCTTTCAAGCACTCTAAAGTTAGGAGATGTTTAGAATAGAATATTGAGAAGCTACACTCTTATTAAGCTAAAGCTCGACTTATCATATGAAACTATTTGCTTCAGCTCAATGCCAAACTTTGCCAGTTTTCCAGAATTTGTATTTTTTCAACTGAAGTATTAATTAATTAAAAAAATATATAATTGTATGTAATTTATAATTGGTGTATTTGTTGTTTGCAGTGCCACCAAGTTTCAGAGATAAACTTCAGAACACCTTGCTTGTGAAGGGAAGAGATGTACAGTTCTACTGTTCAACAACATGCATTCCGTTGCCCACTGTGAGGTAAATCTGATTACCTGTAGACGTACACAATCAATGATCCATTCTTTTGTTTGTTTTTACACATCAGTGGTTTAATACTTCTTTATTTCTAAGGTGGTTTAAGGACAACAAACAGCTGGGAAACAGCAAGAAATATGAGATTCACATTGATGTGCAGACAGGGATCCTTACACTGACTATAAAGAAAGCAAAAGAGACTGACTTGGGGCAATATGAGTGTGAGGTACCGTCTCACACACACACACACATACACAAATGTTGTTGTACACTATTATGCATTACTTCATTCTGCCTGTTTTAGATACTTAATGAGGTGGGCAGTGCCAAGTGCAAAGCGCATCTGCATTCTGCTCCACCTGCTGTGACTGAAAGCCCAAGAGATAAACCAGCAGTTCCCTCAGCTCCAGGTAGGAGGGCCCACATAGTACAAGGTAAATGCAGAAAAGCACTTTTAAATGCTGGCAGAGTATTCTTCACTGAAGTGTCACAGTCTCAGGATAACACATGGGCTTGGCAGAGCACATACCACCTTTGTTTGCTTCTTCCACATCACCTCTGCTTCAACCAGTTGTTCCATTCCTTCAGTTTTCACAGACATCATCAGATTTTCCTTGTTAACATGACCTCTAACCTGACATGCCTTCTGTGGTCTGGATGCTTTGATCCACTGAGGCACTGAGAAGCCTAATCTTGAGACTTGCTGTACAGCTGCAATTTTGGATTTAAGCTGACCTCAGTCAGTCAATTCACAGTTGTTACAACTTTCACAACTAATAGAATGAATTTGGCAAATTTTCATGTTGAGCTGAGGAAAAAAAAAGATAAAAACAGAAACATATATAGAGACACATAATGGTTCAATAAAAAAAAACACTGACATCTGTAGTGTATGTTTATTTTGAGCTTTGTCATCATTTAGGAGTAATTGGCTAAATAGCAATTAAAATGAACTAATAGTTTTATTCAATGAACAAAAAAAACATTCATTTATATCATCAGTCAAAATTATCAGCCAAAACTTCATGATAGTGACTGGCCTGTTTTATATTTAGAATCATGATGTATAATTTCCCCTGATTCTGAAACATAGACCTTTTTTACCTCAATTATTTCTTTCAGTGCAAGTGTACAAACCATTTTGAGACTGACATTGTTTTTCAAAACCTTTCATGACTGTGAACAATATATACTCCTCTTTCAGTGTTACAAAAAATTCTGAGCCAGCGTTTTGGCTTTGCCATTATCATATTCTTAATTATAGCTATGGTCTTATAGTGACTTCTTTAACGATTTTTGCTTTAAAGATTTCATGAGGTTCTTGTTTAGCACAACTGTCTACCACAGTATTTCTTAATCCTGTTTCTGGGGACCAGTCTCCCTGATTTTTTTAACTATAGCCTGCCTAAGCATGCTTAATCCATCTCATGGAATAGTGCAAAACAGTGGATTCCCAGGAATAGGGCAAATCCTGACAGTTATCTATTACAGAAGGGGTCACCAGTCTTACCTGTAAAGGACTTGTGTGGCTGAGACAAACTGATTAAAGAAGTGGTATCAGATGAGTCTCTGCTTGATTTTAATGAAAACCTTTGTGGATTGGTGACCCCTGTGTTATGCACGTCTGTTGCTTAATGCTAACTGTTAGCAGGGACTGCCTGTTATCTCATGTCACATTTGTGCAGTTGTGCAGTTAGCATTCTCTCTCAAGGCAAAAATAAATAATAAAATATAAATCACAGTTACATTCTCATAATTAACTAATTTAATCAAACTTTTTCTAGATAAAGGTATTTTCCTGGGTAAAGTTGCTAGAATCAATCAGACCATCATTCATGACCATCTTACCATCCCATACCAACCAGTATATCATTTGGATTATAATGTAAAAGGTGTAAATGTGTGTTTCTTGCACGGCGCATGTGGTACAGTAATCATTTACAGAACATTCCATTCAAAATAGTCTATGGGCTCTATTTTGATGATATAATGCAAAGTGTAAGGCAACTAAGGTGCAGCTAACATCTATGTGCGTGTCAAAATTAATTTAGTTATATTTACGGTGGACAAAATAAGTTTCTCTCTTAACTTTTCAAACGAGTGTTTTGGGCTTAAACTGCAATGAACCAATCAGAATGGCACATCACCTTACCTTCTTTTTTTACCTGCGGGCAGTGGTGGCCTAGTGGTTAGGACCTTGCCCAGCCCAGGTACCACTGAGGTACCCTTGAGCAAGACACTGTCCTGCTACTATAATGGTGTGTTTACATGGCAAACCAGAATGGTTTACAGACGTGGAAATGGATCTGTTTGTGCACGAGTCATTTACAGAAAAAACTCTAATCAAATAACAATTAAACAATAGTTTACTTTATGCACATACCAGTGTGCATAACTAGCATCATACCCCTAATGCACATGCTTCTAATACTTTCTGCTTAAATAGAGTTTGGTAATACGCCACTGACTTTAGATGTGGTCAAAAGCTCAAGGTCATTTCACTGAATGAAAATAGCAACGTGCTGACAGTGCACCCAGCCACGCCTCATTTAGAATCATTAGAATCACAATAAGTTATTGATCCCAGAGGAAATTGCTTAAAACCATCACTCTTCATGCAAGAAATGCATACAAAATAATTTGGTTTTTTGAATATGTGTGTGCGTAGTGTGAAAATGAGCACAGCATTGGTATGAAACTAGCAAAACCATGTTGCTTTACGCTTTCCGCTGGTACAAAATAGGGCCCTACATCCTCACAATCAAAAGTCACTCATGTCATACAAGCAGGTCATTAGTGGCCTTTGGAAACCTGTCAGTCATATTCATCCACACTTCCTGTTGTCTTCACAATCAAAAGTCACTCATGTCAAACAAGCAGATCATTAGTGACCTTTGGAAACCTGTCAATCATATTCATCCACACTTCCTGTTTAACATCATTCTCTCCATCCCACTTCCTTTTTTAGTCCCAGAGCAGGAGACTAAAGATCCTATCAGAGCCATCCTCATGTAAGTGTCCTCACAGAGACAAGGGAGATGCCCATGCATTTTGCACGCAAATATGTCTCCTCTGTCACCCCCCCTCTCTTTCTCTCTCACTTTCTTTTACTTTTTCCCTCATGTTTTGCCCTTTTGCCCACTTTCTCTTGTCTATCAAACCTGGTTATGTGCTTGGATCCAAGTGTTGTGGCTAGTTTATATACATGTTCTACAAAGACAATTCATATTCATAGTTTTTGGCTGAGAAGTGTATACATGCTGTTTGCATTACCACAGTTACAAAGGTAAGGTTTTTTTGCTTTTTTGGTAAATAAGCACACATACAGTGTATTGCCATTGTTGGAACAAAACAAAACTTTAACCTTCCAAAAAGTAACTTTACAGAAGAAGAACCTGAGAAAAACTTTCATTGTACAAACCCCATTGCCAAAAAAGTTGGGATATTTTCCAAAAAAGCCATTTTTAATAGTTTTACTGATTTAATTGTATTTTATAAATACAGAAATATAGAATTTCATGGTTGCAACACACTCACATAAAGTTGAGACAGAGGCATGTTTACTATTATATCACATCATCTTTTCTTTTAATAACACATTTGAATCATTTTGAAACTGAGGATAATAACTGTAGTAGTTTTGCAGTTGGTGATTGTGTCCATTCTTGCTTGATATTAGACTTCAGGTGCTCAACAGGCCCTGGTCGCCATTGTCTGATCTCTTAATGATGCGTAGTGCATTTTCAATAGGAGATAGATCTGGACGGGCAGCAGGCCAGTCAAACACACACACTCTGTGTCTTTGTCTATGTGCAGAATGTGGTCTGGCATTGTCCTGCTAAAATATGCATAGACATTTTAGGAAGAGACTTCACCTTGATGGGAACATATATCTCTCAAAAAATAGGCCTCAGAGTCAATGGTACTTTTACCTACATGGAGCTCAGCCATGGCGTGAGTATTTAGGCTTATCCATACCATCACCATTGCTGGCTTTTGCACTTTTCACTGATGACAATCTGGAAGGTTGTTTTTATCTTTGGCACTAAGAATTTTTATGAAAAAAAGCTTAACTGTAGACTCTGTAGACTCTGTTTTTCAGTCCATCTGAGATGAGCTTGGGCCCAGAAAACTCTCTGGTGTTTTTGCATGAAGCTTATGTATGGCTTCTTCCTTCCATAATACAGTTGCGTTTCTTGATGCAGCAATGAACTGTGCTAAGTGACAATGTCAAACTACTCCAAAGCCCATACAGCACTTCTTAGCCAGTGCCACCTGAGGGCTCAAAGATCATGCACTTTAATCATGCAAAGGGGAAGCCATGACCCATCCTTACTTGCAAAGACTGGGCCTATGATGGATGCTACTTTTATACCCAATCTTACTTTCTTACTTGTCTACTACCAGTTAGCCTGCTTAATGTGGCGTCTTCCAACCTGGGTGTTGCTTAAATATTCTGTGCACTTTTCAATTTTATTTTAACTCTGCATCAACATTTGTTGAGTGTGCTGCAGCCATCAAATTCTAAATTTGTGTATATTTGCAAAATACTATTAGGTTGGTCAGTAAAACTACTGAAAACTTTTTTTTGTACTTTTGTCAGTTAAATAAAGGTTCTTGTGATTTAACATATCACAGATTTTTGTTTGTATAGTATTTTGGAAATATCCCTACTTTTCTGGTAATGGAGTTTGTACATTAATGTAAAAGATTGTTATTCTAAGGCACTGTTCAGATATTGTATTGACATGGTTCTTGTGTGATCTAATCTCAAGTGAACAGCTCCTTATGTCAGTAAGAATGTCCTGATTGACCAAACAAACATGTACATTATTTCTGTTTGCATAGATCAAATGCATTGCTGTTTTCAAAGCTGTGCCTGGTCTGCTGAAAATTAAAAGAAGACGAAGAAATCAAAACAATGCAGACTTTAGCATGAGATGCTTGCTGCACAAATAAGTATGTACTTCGGCGTACACAGAGGATGTCAGTTGAGGAGGCCAGACCACCTCCAACTGTAGTTTAAGCTATCAGGCATTTTGGTAATTTTCACACCTGGACTTAGAACTGTCCACTTGTGATTGGATCACCAAACATGCATGTTAATACCAGGTGTGAGGGCCTACTAGGGCCTAAGTCATTTTGGATCTGTCCACTTATCATGAAGATCCAGCAGCTGATGATTTAAAATTATGCAAAAAATGTAAAAATAAAAGAGATACAAGGTTTTGTTTCAGCCATGATGATACTTGATGATATTATTTGTGCTGTTTAACCAGTATAGACAAACTGATTTGATCACAGCATATGTTTGTTTAATTATGTATACCAGAATTATAGTTTTTGGATTGTATCTAATCATTTGAAATTGTGCTATAAGGTCAGCTAACATATCTCTTTTCATATACAGATCCAGAATCAGAAGGCTGGTCCAGTGCTTTGGTGAAAAACCTGTTCCATATGTTCTTTCAGTCTGGATCCTCTAAACAGTGAGTGTGGATTTTCCTGATTTTAAAAGAATGGCAACTGTGGACACAATTAGAAACTGTGTTATTTCACAGATCTGTGGGCAGTTGCAGTGGTATTCCAGCTGATAACAAACAAGAAATAAAGGAGAGACAAAAGGATGTTCCAGAGGAAGAGACCTCAGTGGAGTCCAAAGAGACACTTTTCATCTCAGAGACTGAGGAGGATGAGTACTCAGGTGCACACAAATAGGGACACTTAACATGAAACCTGTGGGCCTAATGAAACTTACAGTATCATAATTTTTAAAACCAAAAAATGATATAATAATTATAATAATTTTTATTTAGATGGTGGTTTTCTTAAGCGTAATTGCACTTTATAAGTGAATATACAAAGTTTTATAGCAGAATAAAACCAT
The DNA here is from genome assembly GCA_037974385.1 of Arnoldichthys spilopterus. NCBI lineage: Eukaryota > Metazoa > Chordata > Actinopteri > Characiformes > Lepidarchidae > Arnoldichthys > Arnoldichthys spilopterus. The sequence goes on along the minus strand of JBBPDA010000019.1, from coordinate 20,306,160 downwards.
AAAACCCTCTGATTGTGGTGCAATTGTGGTTTTTATCAAAGTGCAAGATTCTGAGATCCCTCACACTCTCGGTGGAGATTAAAATGCTGTTTGTGGCACCTTTTTTTAAGGTTTAGCTGAAGGGTTATGCCCTAATTACCTCTGTTTAATAAACATTACTTCAGGTAAAAGTATCCGCTGAATAACTGCGTGTAACAATTTTTTTCAGATCCCCCTGTGGTGCAAGTGGCCATGGAGGACCTTTGTGTAAAGCCTGGCCAGCCTATAACTTTCTCTGCTATTATTACTGGGCAACCTGTTCCAGAGATTAAGTGGTATAAGGTACAAATTAAATTGCAAGTTTTGAATTTTGATTTTGGAGTTTAGGTACTTAGTACTTCTTTCTAAAATCTTTAGCCTACTTCTATGATCCCCTTATTTTCTGTGAATGCAGGACAGTGATGAGCTTTGCTCTGATGAACACACTGAGCTCGTCCAGAATGGTGCTCGCTGCAGTCTCATACTGTTAGATGTGGATGTACCTGACTGTGGCACATACACCTGCACAGCCACAAACAGCTCAGGACACACCTCCTGCCATGCCCAGCTCACAGTGGACACAGGTAAGCTTCTCAGTTCAGGCCAAAAGGAGAGTATAGAGTTTAGTCCCTCTCACATTATCACCACTGAAACTTTACAGAAATGTGCTTTTCAGTGATATTAGTGACATGGCTTGCAGTATGTGCTCCCACCTTTCAGTAGTCTGGTACTCAGGGACACTGGAACTGCGGGTCCCAAGCATGTTGTATTCCCAGTGGTGGTTTTGGTGTTTCTGGGCTTCTTGTGGGGCTTACTGCAGTCACAAATGAAAAATCCTGGTTTTGCCATAGCAGAAGCCTTGATGATGTCTTCAGTGTTGGTTAGTCAACATTTCTGGTCAAGTGCTGGTTTGAGAGAAGGAATAGTGATGTTAGATTTGACAACCACCTCAGCATTTAGTACAGCACATTTTACAAAACTGCTTGGTAGCCCATCCAAAAAAATTTGCCAGAATGCTAAAGAACAAAAGCCTATCTTTGAATTGTACATAGCTGTATTGTCTTCTCTCTCTACATTACAGCAATTGCATTATAATGTATTTTTATCCACTAGTCTTGATTTACACAAGACATGTTCTGTTTGATGTAAATTAGCCTGGAAACTACTCAAATTCAGAAGTCCCTTCCAGCTCTGGTACAAAATAAAAAAAATTAGCTGTCATACATTGCCATTTTGCACTTTCTGCAGATTTTTTTTCTGAGAATAGACATAAAATAACATTGACAGGGGAGTTTGAAAGGGTAAGAGAGAATATTAAGATGCCCAGCTTTTATTAAAATATCCCTTTTTCAGGTCCAGACGAGTTTGAAGAGGAGCAGGAGAGGGAGGTGGAGGTGGGAAAAAGGAGGAAGCTTCACTCTGTCTATGATGTCCATGAAGAGATTGGGAGGTGAAATCATTTCTACTCAAATTGTGTTAACATTTCATAAAAAATAATAATAAAAAAACACAAGAATTTGAATAACAGTGGTAACACAGAATGGCTCAAGACTGTACATAATTAACCAACAAGACCTGAAAAACTTGACAAAAAACTGCATACATTATCAGTATAATTAACTACAGGTCACTCACAACAGGAAAATATTGGCAAAATTCAAAATTGATGTGACAGAGACCTCTGCAGGTGAGGAGGAGAAACATCGTCTGTGGATGTCACAGTTATATGTATATTGTTGCAATCAGAACAAAATCAGCCCACAACCAAAGATTTTCCTGGTTGAGTAGTAGCTGTTAGTTCAAGTCATTAGCTGACTATTTTATTAGTCGACACATTTTTGAGAATAATTAAAACAGCCCATTAAATAAACAGATTCAGGATTGGGCAAGAATGCTCAATAATGAAATAAGTAACATTGTTAGCACTGTGCTGCATAAGAGAGACTTATAAAACAGAGATAACTGTTTACCATGTAGTGTGTTTATCATCTTATATGCTGAGATCACTGAACATCCTCCATTGTCATTTGTGGTGTGTAGGGGAACATTCGGGGTGGTGAAGCGAGTCACACACCGGGCAAGTGGGGAAGTTTTTGCTGCAAAGTTCCTTCCTTTGAGGAGCAGCACAAGGACCAGGGCCTTCCAAGAGAGGGATCTGCTGTCCCGGCTGGCCCACTGCAGACTGGCGTGCTTACTGGACTTCTTCTGTACACGTCGGACACTTGTCCTCATTACAGAGATGTAGGAATCATCTGATTTTGCTTTTATACAAAAAAATATATATAGAAATAAAAAGAAAAAGCTAAATTGTGTGCCAATTGAGAAAATTAAACCTGATACATAAATGTTTTTAATTCTTAAATGTTTGTTTTTAAGGAAATTCAAGACCAACTGAATATTAAACTGTATAATCGTATGTTTAGGTGCTGCAAAAGACAACAATTTTCTGTTCTACCTGTAGTTCTGTTCTGACCTTTTTACAGATGCTCTTCTCAGGGATTACTGGATCATTTGCTACTTAAAGGATCAGTCACAGAGAGAGAGGTAATATATGAAAATATAGAGGTAGTAAACTTTGTGTATATATATTTAATGAACATTTTCTATGATCAAGCTTCACTACTGTGGTCATTTTAACTCTTATCAGGTCCAAATGTACATTAAGCAGATTCTGGAGGGGATTGGATATATTCACAGCATGAACATACTACACCTTGATATAAAAGTAGGTCAAAATTTTAACTGTCTGTGGTATTCAGCAGCACCTGCAACACAATGCAGCAATACGACAAAAATGCAAAAAAATTATCCTAAAAAAACTTTATTATAATAAATGCTGTTAAATATGTTTAGATGAGAGTATGTGTTTTTACTTGTGTCCTGCAGACAGACAACATTCTGATGGTATCTGCTGAGAGGGAGGAGATTAAGGTCTGTGACTTTGGATTCTGCCAGGAGATTGATAATTCTAGGCACCAGTACAGCCTTTTTGGGACGCCTGAATTTGTGGCCCCTGAAATTGTGCATCAGGACCCAGTGACCACAGCAACAGATATATGGTACATTTCCTTTGCTGTATCCTGTTCATTCTCGTGGCCTCTTAAATGGACAGGACCCATGGGGTAGTCCAAACTATTATGGTCTATTACACCCATTTATAATGAGAATAATTTGGCTGGTTTGCACTGTAGTTAATGTATTTACTGAATAATAACCCTTAACTGTAACAAGCCTGGCATTGTAATAGGTTAAATATAGAGTAGCAGTCTTTTACATGGCCTTAAAATGCAACAGGCCTGCTATAAATGTTTGTAACCCAGGATTAATCTATCATCTGATCTTATACTGCAATGTGTTTTTGTTTTAATTTCAGGTCTGTTGGTGTTGTTTCTTACTTATGGTAAGTACAGTAAAACAATACAATGAATGCGTGTATGATAATTCTATTAACTATCTGCGTTTAATATATATTGTGTAAATTATATATGGTGCAAATTTTTTAAATCTAAAAATCTAAAATTCAATAAAAAAAATGATAGCTTAGGTATAGTTTTAAATGGCAAATTTTTATTTAGTTGATTTTAAAGGAATAAAAAAAACTCTTGTCATCTCTGAATATCTATGTATTTTTTACAGTCAGTATTTGAGCTTGATTGCAGGTTTAGATTCATATTTGAATAAAGATAAGTGATTTTTTATTATGTATATGTGTATGTGAATAGGAGTATCTTGCATAAGTGTAATTGTGATGTAAAGTTGCTTTTCCTGGTTTTGCCTTGACAGTCTGACAGGCCATTGCCCATTTTTTGGGGAGAATGACCGTGCCACACTGATGAAGGTGGCCGAAGGGGTCCTGTACTGGAATATTTCAGAAATCACAAGCAGAAGTGACATGGCACAAGATTTCCTACACAAACTTTTACAGCCAGACCCAGAGTAAGATGCAGATTTGTGTGTGTGTGTGTGTGTGTGTGTGTGTGCATACATGTGCATACATGTATTTAGATAAAGTGAATTGTTTCATTTCTGTCAGGATGAGACCATCAGCATCAGAAAGTTTGAGTCATGATTGGTTTCAGGTAAGCTGCAGTGCACTGGATATTTCTGTGTGCTCTAAAAGTAATGTTTAATTGTCTAAGGGAGGTTCAGTGTTCCAACCCTATTACCACTATACAGCCCTTTTCCCTCTATCATTTAGTGTGTGACTCCCCATCACTCATTGCATTGCTAATTGACCAGAGGGCATCTATTTATCAAAATAGAATAAGTTCATTGTATGGATTGTATTATACTAAAATATTTATTTTCTTTTTAGGGGCAACCTGATGAGCAACCTGTCAACATTGATACAAAGATTCTAAAATCATTTATCTCTAGACGGAAGTGGCAGGTGACTCCATTATTGACTATTTGTTTTTTATAAAATGCATGGTAGGTTTAATCCCTTAAACTGTTTAGTTCCTCATTCGTATAGCTTTTCACTTTTGGCTGGCTCACCATTTATCTTGTTTCTATCTGTCTTGCAAAGCAGCTAGACCAAGTCAGAGGTTGCTGCAAAGGTGTCCTTGGTAACTTTGCCGTACACAGACAAAACGACTGTACTTATGAAAAATATACTTGTACAATTAGACAAAAGAAAGAAAAATGGCAGGCACACAGTGTTTTACTGTCCTGAATTGAATGAGAACCTAATCTAGGCTATTTACCCTTCTTCAAACTTTACTTATAGCCCTTGCCTAACACAGTTACCTGTAATGTATTCACATTCCTGACATTTTTGATTAGGTGAATATGATGTGTAAGACTGTGGTAAAAACTTAACTTTACAGGCTGTGTAGATCACCAGGATAAAGGTTGGACACCCCCAGTCTAAGTTATTTGACAGTATAAGTTAATTTGCCTTTTATAAGGAGCTGTGATGTGTCACAGTGGAATTACCATTGATCATTTGTATGAGAGTGGACATCCAGAATCTAAATGACAACACGGTAAATATTGGGTTTAGCAAATCCAGAACAAACCCAAAAGTTCTTAAGATAATAGTTACCAGCTAAATAATAGCCCTCAGTTAAAGGGGTTAAAATTCTGTTCTTCCCACCTCGCTTTCTTTGCTGCTGTCTGTCTTTTTCTTATTGCTTCATCCTCTACCTTTCTGCACTCCTCTTTCAATTTCTGTCCATTTCTCTGAACTTTTCTTTTTCTGCCTCTCTTTTCCCCAGCGCTCTCTAACATGTCTTGGATCAGTCATGACTCTAAGGCCAGTCCCGGAGCTTCTGGACTCTCCTCTGAAGGAGGTTTCTGTCACAATCCCTCGGGACCCTCATGAGCCCAGTAGCACCTCTCTAAGCAGCTCCTCTTCCTCTGAATATGATGAGGCTGATGCCTGGGGCTTCTTCCAGCGTGCCAGTCAGGAAGAAGAGGAGGACATGGAGGATGAGGATGAAGAAGAATACAACCCTTCTGCTTGTCTACCTGAAGCAAATAAAGATGATGGTATTATGGGTCAGGCTAGAGATCGCAGACGCATGCAAGTGATTCCCATTTCAAAAACACCCAGGGAGACGCCCACAGTCTCCTCAGAGCTGGGCAGCACTGAGAAACCGGATCAGAATCTGCTTTATTTCACCAGGTAGGTTACACATATGAAACATTTATCTTGATGAGTGCACACTTGTTTGACATGTTAAGTGTTATGACACCAAATATAATAAAATATATAAAAATATGACACCAAATATAATAAATAAGGGTTTAATTAAAATAAAAGAGAGGTGCCAAAATGAATATTATGAGAATATGTGCATATGTGGAAGGTCTAAGACGATAAAGATTCAGATTTTGTAACGTGGGAACTAAGGGATACTGCCTTCCCACCCAGGGCTTGAACCTACACTCCCATGTTTACAAGGCGAGCGCACTACAGCTTGCACCACTGGGAAGGGGAGGGGTGTGTTGCTAAACTGTACGAGTTAGGAAGCCCTGCACAGAATACAGGTGGAAAGCAAGTGCCAGTGAAATGCGGTTCATCGCCTTTCACTGATGCAAGATGTAAGCATGGCATGGTGGTTGCTAGCGTATGCAGCTAGCCTAGATGTTAGCAGTGAGCTACACTGGACCAGCCCTGGGGGCTGCTCTTGGGCTTAAGACAATAGGGAAATAGACCTGCCGAACCTGGCTGCATGCAAGAGCCCACCCAGATACGAACCTCCCTGGCCAAACTGACATTTTCAAGATTCTAGAGGACCCTAACACAAGGAGTGAAGGCAATTCATGCCTCTACAAGCCTTACATACAGTACACTTGCCAGGGAGCCTGGAAACAGAAGCTCCCTGTCAAACTGTGCCACCACCACAGCCTACATATGGACTTGAGTTAGGGTATAGGGAAAAACCCAGCAAATGGTCACACGACCATCCCTCAACATGGCGCTAACCCGTATAGAATTATATACATTGTTTTATAGTAAAGGAGTGTAAATTCAAATCCAAAAATATTGGAGGAACTATTTAGGGTGCTTTTTTTATTTTGCAACTTGCCCAGTATATTATTTGCAAGAGATTATTTGAGCCCAATTAGGAGAACATACTCTTGAATTAAAAAATAAAAGAAATAGTGTCAATTTGAACTATTGAATTTTGATAATAACATTACATTTTATTATATTCTGTTAAAATTAAAACATTTGTACAATGAAACTTTATGAAACTAATACTTTTTGTGCAGTGTGGAGCCAAGCAATAAAGTTATGGGACGCAATGAAGGAGGTTGCAAGGAGAGACAATATATCAGTCCATATCTGTACCAGCATGAAGGTAATGAGGACTTAGTCCTTGGAACCCCAGTTCCTCGTGGCAGTCTAATCAAGAGCACATTCTACAACAGCTCCCAGCAGCTTTCCCCTATGTCTGCACGTCACTTGATGCTTCGGGACAAACCCCACGGCAGGAAACAGGAGAGAGGGCGCAAGCCACTGCGCTCCAGCCTGTCTGGGAGGTTAAATGAACCACTAATAGAGTACGTGGAGGACTCTCCTGACATGGAAGCTGGACATTGCCAGAGAAGAGGGTCAGTACAGCCAGCCATGATGAAATCTAGTTCATTTGACAATGGGGTGAGCCCTGTTCATTTTAATGTCCACACCCAGAGGAGGAGCAGGTCTTTGGATGAATCCACAAGACGTTCTGCAGCTTTGGTGGAGCAGAGGATGCTTGGAGATGATGAGGAAGGCATTGACTTAGATCATGAGGATGAATTCACTGATGAAGAGGAAGATACAGCCCCAGAGACTGTGGTTAAAAATGATAATGAGGGGCATATTATTGAGATAGGCCATGAGGATGAGTTCAATGATGAAGAGAAAGGTGAAACCTTGGAGACCCTAGAGCAAAAGACCTTACACATCCACAGGACTACCATGGACAAGGAGCCAGTTGGCACAGTGTTTCACATAGAAAAGGAGAATGTTTTTGGCTCACAGCTGAGTCTTACTGAGTCTGCTGTCCTTCAGCATGACTCTGAGGCTTCTAGCAGAATGGGCTCCTTTGAGGAACTTCCTTCAAGCCACCTTCCAGTCTCAAAAAGACGTCATACAGAATTTGATGAGTCTGAAGAACGACTGTGTGCATCATCAGGGAAGGCTTCAGAGTGTTCTCTTTTACAGGACTCTGAGGATGAAAACATGGAGAGAGTTCTGAGGTCCCTTCGCCAAGAGCACCTCCAGACTCTACCAATTCGACGCGCAAACAGCTCAGGAATAAATGAAACAAGCATAAACAAAACTAATGTTAATCTAAGGCGAAGTTCCTCTGCTGTTCATATACAACCTAAATTAGCAGCCCCAGAAAAAAGAGAAGCGCTTCAGAGACATGCATCTGCCCCGGCGTTGCAGGCCAAACCCCCTAGTGGCAAATCGGCCAAAGCTGGACTCCTAAAGATTTTCCGCAGGCAGTCCTGGACAGGCCACTCCAGCTCCCAAAGAGAGAGCTCAGGGAGGGTTGAAAATGAGGGCACACACCCACAGCAGAAGACCCCTCTCCTCACTCTAAGAAAGAAGATGAGGGCTTCAGCTTCAAACATCACCAAGCTTTTCACCAGACAGTCCAGTAAAGAAGGCAAAGAGGAGAAAAGAGGTAGGCCCATGAACTTTTATAGTAACAGTCAAAAGTTTAAGGCATGCATGGCATCAAAAATATATCGGTATGGGAAGATATTTGCCAGAAAAAAATTTTATCGCACTGGACAGTTTATATTTAACTGATATTTTTTATTAGAATTGATGATGCTCTGAGGGAGCAGAATTTTAGGTGAAACTGGAATATTTTGCTGAAATTGACACTTTTATTTTTCTCATTTTACCTCATGTTTAAGATTTTAGAAGTAAATGTAAAGTTTATGCAAGCTATATATTTCTAACCCTGGTAGATGTTGCATTTTATAATTTAATAATTTAATATCATTAATTTAATATAATAAATTTCTGCATATTTCAAATGTTTTTATATCAGCATTGGTATGGAAATTAGTAGATATGTACATGAAAAACATTGGCAATTGGCACTGGCATTCAAATCCCACATTGGTGCATGCCTATAAACATTCTTAATTCCTAAAAACCCTCTTAATTTTTAATATTTAAACAAATGCAGGCTGCAGCCAGAATCTTGCTAGTGCCTTCTACACTTCCATCAAAACATTGTCTTCATTTTCTGCCTGTCCAGAGAATACTGTGTATGTCAGTTTTTGTTTTTTGATACATCAACACAGCACCTGGCCTTTGCATTGTGTGAAACTTTCATGATGAACAAAACAATAGAATTGCTCCAGTATTACTTATTCTAAAATTTTCTTTCATTAACTTACATTAGAAATATGACAGTTGTTGTCTTTTGCTGTAAAGTTACAATTTTGGAGATGCTTGTTTTTTCTTGGACAATTGGTAACTTTTACGCGTAGGTTGTAAAGGGTTGTTGTTGCGTGCCTTGAATTTTTGTGTCTGAATGATTTGTGCTCTACCAGGGCAGATTGTGAAAAACCCTGTTCCACCAGAGAAAACCAGCATCACTTCAGACCCTGTTCCCTTCTCAGGAAGTCTTCAGAAGAAGAAGTTCTTCTCTCTCAAAGTACCAAGCTTCAAAAAAAGCAAAGGTTTGGACAGGTTCTAACTTTAACTTTAACAAAAGAAACAGAGAGAACTGCCATACAGATAAGACTCCAATTATCAGGCTCTATACAGGAAAACAGTAATTACAATAATCCCCCTTTATTGATTTAAGTTATTATTATATTATAAAAATGTATTCTTATATATATTCTTATGTGTTATTTATCATTTCTCTAGAAGTGTCCATCAAGCCATCTAGACCAGATGTGATCCAGCTGGCTGGTGGTGGAGCTCTGGTGTTCTGGAAACCAGTGTCAATCAGTGATCCTGTCACTTACTGCATACAGTACAGTGTGAATGGTAAGAAACTAGTTCAGCTCAGTTCAGTTCTATTTTAATATTTAATATCACAACAATCAGTGTCCTAGAGCAGCTTTCCAGAAATGTGGGTCCAGCCCCTTAATGAGTGAGCTTAAGTCTGAGCTGGTTTTTAGCACACAAGCCCAATGTCAGATGTCAGATTTCCTTTGAAATAATAGTTAAATATATATATATATATAGTGTGTGTGTGTGTGTGTGTGTGTGTGTGTGTGTCTGTGTGCATTTATAACAAATATAACAACAACATTAGGGTAAGGTTTAGGTTTTGAATTGCTTTCAACTTAATGTTCATTTACACTGAGAACCCACATTGTTTACTAACTATTCCAGTTTTTACACAAATCAATATTAAACAGATGTGAGATGGTCAGACAGTTGTGTAGTGCAGGGCTTTCTCAGGAAATAGGACTGAGAGGATACACCTCTGAACTATCCGATATGTGTTCATTTTGTAATCAACCACAGACATTTAAGACCAGTAAATGTTCCTGTCACTCATGTGATGATGATGATCCATAGACAGAGTTGGAACACCTTCAATAACAAGTTCAGACACTTTGATTTACTGTGATGCAGTTCAGTGACCCAGCTGGATGAAACATTTTACAAATATTTGTTTTGTTGTTTGGCTGTGTTTGTCACTACTTCGGTTTGTAGGTAATGACTTGTAAAGTATGTATCCTCCTTGATTTGCAGGTGGAGAATGGAGAATGTTGTGTGAGAATGTAACAGATAGCTACTACATAGCTAATGCTCTATCTCGAGGACAAGGCTATGTTTTCCGAGTGGCCTGCATCACAAAAACAGGGTCAGGACCTTACAGTGACCCTTCACCATCTGCTTTTATGACAGCTCCATATGAAGGTAAGCAAATATGGCTTTTTAGCTTCAGCATGCCAGTAACCAGTAGCTTCAAAGCCTTTTTGTGCTTCTTCGAGTGCAAGATTTTAGCTGAAACCTTATATGAGTGCTTAGGATATGGTTTTGTAATATTACATGATGTAATATTACATCCACTGGTAGATCCATGATTCTGTTTTTCAAAACTATTACTTAGGATTAACCCAGACAGTTTGCACTGTTTTCAATGACGTCACTCTAATAAGGCATTAAATCTTTATGAGCACTAAGCAAAGAGTCCCTAACTGGTTGTGTCTTCTTTCCCTGAAGAGTCTTACATTCCTCTGGTCCTGGTGGAATCTGCTGGGACTAAAATCACTGTGCCAGGAGGACTTGGCTCTGAGAGGTCTTACACCTTCCTCACTGAGATCAATAGGTACTATATTGCTGGTTAAACAACACCATGACTAATGTGGATTTTAGCCTTAGATGATTGGAAAACATTAACCAAGATTAAGACTAAAATGTCCATACAAGTAAAAATGACTATGAATGAATGTTTTTGTAATGTTTTTCCTTAACAGACATTTTTCTCTTTACTTAGTATCCATCTCTGGTCCTGAATGACATTTCTCTAACACAGTTTGGTAATTTCCCTACTAAAGAAAATCTGATTCAGCTCAATTAATGGTTACCAGGTTTGGTAGGTCTGTTTAGGCAGAAAGCTAAACTGTGCAGTAGTAAAGCCCCCTGAGATCAGACTTGGATACAAGAATTGGACACCCATGCTCTAGAGAATATCTTGAGAAACCTCTATGGATGATCAGGACAGTTAGAATTTTTTACCATATTTTTACTCTAGGGGTCGCTTCAGTGTGGTGATGCAATGTGAGGACAGCAGGAGTTCTCGACCACTGGTGGCAAAGCTGACCCCATATGGGCCAGAGCAGAGGCAGCTGGTACTGAGGGAGTATCAGGTGCTGCGGAGGTTGAGCCACCAGCACATTGTCCAGCTCCATGCTGCCATTCTCACTCCAGCATTCTTCGTGCTAATTGAAGAGCTCTGCTCAGGCCGAGAAATCCTCTACAGCCTGGCTGACAGGTGAGAATGAAGAGTCAAAAATAGCTCAGCTCTAATTGAGCCCTGTTTGAATATACACTGAACCAAACAACAACAACAAAAATTTCCCCAGTGTGTCAGTGGGGTAAGACAAGGTATGGCATGTGCTAACTGGATTATTAAGTGCTATTAAACAAGACACTCATTAAGTGATTTTAGTATTTTTTTATTTGGTTGAATTGGGCACAGCCTTAAAAAATGTCATGTGGTGCGACCATAATATATTTTTAAATTAATACATTTCCCTAAATTTTTTTAACATTTTCTTAAGTTCTCAGTTATATAGCAAGTGTTTTAGAAACAAATTATTTGCATTTCTTTGGACTTTTAGTAAATAATGATCTCATATTTTTGTTCTATAATATACCTTATTATAAGTAGTTTATGACTTATTTTTTTACTGTGACTCGTGGTAAAACTGACAAAAAATAATTTAAAAATAAAATTCACTTAAGCATACTGTATTAATTATTAATATTTTAGCCACATATATTAGAAAGTTAATGAGAAATTTAATACAGATTATTATTTAACTGGTCGCACCACATGAAGAGTGGTCAATCCAAACGACCTCAAACCATTAAACAATCTATATTAAATGATCAAAAAGTAATAAACTTTATACTACAATAAATTTAAACCAGATTTTATTAAAATGTAAGAATTTTTATGAACAATAGTCATTAACTTTTTTCTAAATATAAAACTTTTCAAATGTAACTGTAGCACACAGCTGCAACTTTGTTTTGAGCAAATATTTAAAAATGTAAATGGAGAAATACATTTCCTCCAAGTAAAAAACATAAGCAATATGTACTTCAAGTTTCTTTATATATGGTTTTCATTTTTAACAATTTTTTAAAAACCTTTCTCTTCTCCTAGCAAGGTACTCTGCTCTTGCTGCAGGGTCAGAGTTAACGTGCTGCCTATGGGGAACACGGGTCTTTTCTTTATTTGACAGAGGCATCTGAAAAATAGACTAAAACAGTTATAAATAATACATACAAATAATAAATGACTAATTAATGCATAATTACAGCATAAAAGTTCTCTGTTGATTATTTATTTAATTTTTCTCAACAAACTGGTGTTTCTGAAATTTTAGAAAGAAATTACTCAACTGCGTACAATTCTGTTCAAAATAAAAATAAAAAAGAGTACTGTATTTATATAAATCCTAAATTGAATATAAAAGTACAAAAAGTGCCAATCAAGGACATGTATCTAAGAGAAAACACTTAGCAACGGTCGCACCACATGATATTTGGTCGCACCACATGATATTTGGTCGCACCACATGATAGTTCATTCAAACTCTGTAGACACAGAATTGTCCGTCTTAACAAAGCAAGCTTGCTTTCTACAAAACATCACTATGAAATTTATCATCAAATTACATATATGTTGAAATAACTTGATTTTTATAGTTTTTTTGAGGTCATACCACATGATATCCAAACTGGACAAAGTTTATGTTTGTTAGGATAGAAATATGCATACAAACGCACATGACATGACTACAAAACACTATGGAAATCATGCCAGTGGAAGAGAAAATAAATATGAACATGTTTACAGTAATTTCAAAGCAGTTTCCAAAACAGAAGTCATGGCCAGACATTTACCAAATGATGTTTTGGCACTTTAAATAGCAGAAAAGTACAAATAAATATTTTTTGAAAATTTAATACTGCATATATATATGGTATAGCTTTATGAATTTAAACCCTTTTATATTGAAATAAAAACACCTGGAAATGTAGGACACATACAAACTTCAGACTCCCAGTTTTTACTATGTACCATGGGCCTAGTTTTTTTTTACATCTGATATGTCATACAGTGTTGGAAACGATATAAATTTGAGATTACTAAACAGCTCAATATGGTCTAAGCCAAGTGTGTGCAGATTTTGGGATGCAGTTCACACAGTGCTAGATACTGGGACATAAATTTACATTACTTTTTTTTTACCAAGCTTTTCCATTGCGCATAGCTATGGTTTGTGTTAAACTGTTTTTTATGCCGTAGGGACGTTTATGCTGAGCTGCATGTGAGTGAACTGCTGCAGCAGGTCCTAAGTGGGGTGGACTACCTGCATGGTCGTCACATTGTCCACCTGGACCTGCGGTCTGACAATGTACTGGTGACTGATCGAAGCGTGGTGAAGATCGTTGACCTGGGCTCTGCACAGTCCTTTACTCCAGGACAGACCCTCAACATTGAACACATCAAAGAGACAACGGAGAGCAAAGGTGATTCAAAGATCTTAAGTGAAATATACTGGATCATTTTCTGAGCTGAAACTCACCGTTCTGCAGGTTAAGGACCGAGAATTGATTTTTTTTTTTTTATGTATGAAGGAAGTTTTCTATTTGTGTTTTCCTTTTGTCAGTTTACATTGTCCTTCCTAAAGCTCCTGAGATTTTGGAAGGGCAAGGTGTTGGACCTGCCACAGATATCTGGGCTCTTGGTGTTCTGGCTTTTATTATGTAAGTGAACAAATAATTTTAATATGCTACATACATAAAGATTTTTTATGGACTTGTAAGGATTAAAGACAACAGGAAATAGCATAAAGCAACCCAAGTTCTCTTAAAGACTTCCTAAGTTTTACATTTGAGCTACAAAGCTAATGTAGCTAAGACGTAGTGGAAGCTTATAACCCATCAATTAGTATCATGCAAACTGCATGTCTAAAGCATCACACACTTGCCTCAAAGTGTCTTTAGTTGTTAAGTAATATCAAGCAGACTTGCTTATGTGGTTTCTGACACTGTATGACATACTGTTATCTATTAACCTGGACTAAAATGTTGGCAAAATGTTGATGCTACTACTTTCTTGTAGCTATGCAGTCTTATCAGTTCTTTAGATGGCAAATATACACAAACCATATAAACTTGAATATATTTTTGCATTTCTTCCTTCTATTTCTCTTTCCCCCGTGACTGTGTTATCAGGCTAAGTGCAGACAGCCCATTCCACGCTGAGTTGAACTGGGAGAGGGATCGTAACATCAGGAAAGGAAAGATCCAGTTTGGCCGCTGCTATCCAGGACTTTCTGAAGGAGCCATTAACTTTCTGAAGAGCACTCTGAACAACAAAGCCTGGTAAAGTGCTCAGAGGCTGTAAATGATCAATAAGTCTTAGAGTTAGAGTTAGTCTAGAGTTATTGTCTTTTTTTCTATACAATTTACTTAGAATTAAACATAATCACATACTGAGATACATGTTGAATTACATGTCCAATTGATTTACATTCTGTCTTGATAGATCTGCGTCTGCACTTCTAACTTTTGCAAGAACGTAAAGTAAATCTAAAATGTAAAGGATGAATAATTCCTTTAAGTATGTTCCCTGTAGAAAATGTGTTTACTTATATTACAGAATCAACATAAATGTGTCATTTGTGTCAATGTGTTCAAAATTTTGCATACATAATATATATAATAATTAATAAAAAAAATACAATGCATTATTGATCATTTTAAATTGTGAAATTGATAACTTGATATCTTTATTACTGCAGCATGCATGAGTGTAATGGGGGATTCCTGTTGTTTACTTAAGCATAATGCAGAAAAACTAGACGTACCACATTGCTGTGCTTAATATGACTGCCGCTGTCTTACGTCATTTTTGAGAAACTAAAAAATGTGTCAGTTGCAGCGGCCCCTATGGATACAATTTCACTTTTCCTGTGATTACAAAGAATGTGGTAGTGATTTTCAATACTTTCAAGATAATAGTAAGCATAGTGCTAGATTTTTACACATTATTCACTAGGAGACCTTGCTCCACAAATGGGTCATAATGAGCTACGATCATGGGCCTCCTAGAATCCAACTTGCCATGCAAGTATTGTAATTTTTGCAAAACAGTTGTCAAACTATTTATTAGTTGTATATGTATTATTACTAAAATTTAAACTGGATATCCAGAATTGAAAGAAAATTGGTAAAAGTGCAAGTACTTTATACTCCATGTAATCATTACTGTATGTAAATATGGCAGGAAGACCCCTGCTCTACTATGTTTGACATAAATATATAAATGTTACTGCAAGAGTATTATGTGAGAACTTTTGGTGTTTTTCTCCAGGGGAAGACCGTCTGCTGCTGAGTGTTTGCAGAATTCCTGGGTACGAGGCGAACGCAGCCACGCCAAACATACAGAGTCCATGGTGTGCTTTTCCACAGACAAACTGCAGGCTTTTCTAAGGCAGCGTGAGACCAAACGCGAAAATGCTCGTATCAAAGTCACACTACCGATATCCTAACAAACCTACAGTACAGTGGCAAAATAAAATAATCTCTTCTTATTCATGAGTAACTGTGAACACTAACACTAATGCAGCCAAAGAACATCACATAGACTGTGTCATATGAAAACTTTTTTAAGTTTGAACATATAAATGTTTTCTATACTCAAGCCCCAAAGAGGAAGAATGACATCACATTATTGTAAGTTCACTGTGGTCCATAGTTGAAGTGTGCTTGGGTAAGGCACCTAACCCCCTAACTGGACTAAAAGGTGTGCAGCCAAATGCTTCTGCTTCTGGTGTCACAGATGGGTTAAATGCAGAGGGCAAATTGACTGCTCACTGTTCACAGTGTGTGAGTGCCACATAAACTGAAAAAAAAATGTTTTGAGAGATGATCTGATCTGTGGTTTAATATTATTTAATAATATATAATATGATTAAATAATCATCATACTCATTTTATTTATTATTAGGAACTTTAGATTAATTATCGGATCTTAGTGATGTTGTTTAAAAGGCAATAACAAAGAGCTACAGTATAAAATGCCATTTAAAGTTTGAAATGAGTTGCTGTATTAATCATCATACATCATCATAACCATTATCCCTCACTACACTTTATTATGGCTTTATTATCAGTGCTATACAGCTTTCCTGGTCAGTTAGGAACATTGCACACCTCTGTTAATGTTCTAAATATTTAGAAGGCAGGAAACTGGACAGAACCTGCTTATAAAATTCATTTTATAAACTTTTCTGCAAGCAAATTGGCTTTATCTATTGGGAAAAAATAGACTGCAAACTTCTGAACAGCAAACTTTTGATTGCTAGTGTGGATAGTGATGTAGAGGTGTAGACACACTTTATTATACTTAAGACGAAAGACATGCAGCATGACGCACAAGCCATCAAATGGTCCTACATGATGACGGGATAAATATGAACGATGCTAAATTTGTGCTGTGATGTGGCAGGTTGTCTTTTTTTTTTTTGCAGTTTAGTTTAGGTCTTAACTCTAAAGAATGAATGTGTCAATCAAACACAGTAGTCATTTATGTCAGGGTAAGCCTTGCTTGACTTTGCATGGTTTTGAAATGGTGGTGTTGAATTTGTTGGACCTCTCTTGTTCCTTTTGATCTGTAATTTCATATGATTTCATGCATGGAATTAAACACAATTGGCTTATCTGAGTGACTGAAATCAAACGTGATTTGTGATCTGTGCTTTCTTTACCTCTTTGACGTGAAGTGGTTTTTTTTTCCAAAAATGAAATGCATGCATACAAGTTCCTGTTTAAGATCTGTTGCATCAATTGAGATCAAATGTTAAATGCTGAATAAATAAAGGTTTGTGGACTTTGCTCATGACTGTGTCACCTACAAATCACCAAATGCTTTCTTCATACTGCAGGGAATATCAGGTTTGACTCTTAGATCTGCATTTTCAGATTTTAGGCTACAAGTGATTAAATCTGATCTGAATTTTGAAACATTCTTCCCTTTCCCTCCCTGTAATTAGATTAATTAATGTTAGAATATTATTTCTCTCTGCTTCCAAACAAGTTTAATAAAAGATCCAAAGCAATAAACAACATGTAAACAAAAATGTGAACAAGGTGCTGAAGTGCTAAAATGAACAGAAACGGGTCGATGTACTGTAGAAATACTGTTAATCACTGAATTTGCTGGCTAATAATAACCAAATAATCGCAGTTACATCTTCCTGGAACTATCAGAGCTTTAAGTGAATCACATGATGGTAAAGCGTTTTGAACCTCAAATAATATCACACTCTGTGTGGCCACGTTGAAAAGTGACCAATCATGACACAGCCAGTGCATCTCTTGGTTGCTGCCCCACAGGTTCAATATTAAGAGATTTCCTTAAGCAGTTTTTGACGGAAATTTACCTCCACCGTGTGCTTGATTCTTGCTCGCAGTTCTCTATGTTACTCTCTGTTGCTGAATTTGTGCGTGGGGATTCATATTGTGGGAGCGGTACTTAATGTCTATGCTTGTAAAATAATATAATTCACTTGTGATCATTTTTTTAAGCACACGACCCAAATCTAACACCATAAATAACCCCCTCAAAGGCGCAGTTGTCGAGTGGCTGTGTTTATTTCAACACATGAAAGAGTAAAGTTCTCATAAAATGGGTTTCTCCCCATCCTGCTCTCGCCCCCCAACTGTTTTTTATTTCACCCATATTCAGTCCTTATTTATTTCCCTTAATGTTTTCTTGCTACAGTATTACACAGTCCGTAATGCCTCGCTCTTACAGAAACACGCACAATTCTAGAATAGTATTCACGCTTTAGTCGCATGGCGAGAGAGGGTACGCTATGTGAAAGTTGAGCGGCGGAACGACAGAGAGAAAAAAGTAGCGCTCCAGTTTGTTTACAGTATGGCCCTCTAAAGCTCCTGTCAAAACCTTATCGCTCCGCGCTCGTTCACGCTACGTTCACATGCCCTGCTCCCAAGTGCTGGTCGTGCCTCCACCTCACTAGAGGGCGAACTCGCGTCCTGGGCGAAAGAGTGGAAGAAGAACAGAAGGAAAATTCGCTTCGTTAGCTTCACTAGCAGCGGTGTAGGGAAAACAAATAATCACCTGGATACGAAAATAGACTGAAGGTAAGCGTAAATGTTATATAATGTAAATCTATATCTGTTGTAAACCGTTTAACCTTTTAAAGGTGAAGTACTTGTTCATAAACAAGGAGAAATGTAATTCGCGGCTTCCGGCGCCTAGCACAGTTGCTAAGTCAGCCCCCGTTCATTCGCATAGGCGGTGTGTTTTTAGAGACCTCACGATATAATTGAAGTAAAATAAATGAGTTTTTATCTAATCAGTTCAGAAGTTCTATGAATTCAGAATTCAGTGGCTCAGTTACACGCTTGGGTTAGCTTATAATTACCTATTTCAGACCTCTAAATCCTGTACATCTTGCTCCAGTACTGCTAAATGTGGATATTTAAATGATTTGATTATATGAGTCCAGTGCAGATGAGAAAAGTTCGCAAATTATTATCACTGAGAAGCATTTAACGTGGAGGTTTAAACGATATTTCGGAACCAACATTTCAGTTTTTGAACGGTTCCTTTTATTCTTTTTCAGTTCCGTAATTTTACATTCACCTCTTTGTTTAGATACCGCACATTATGGATTGCCAAAATAATTCGTAATTGACATAATAAGAGCACGAACTTAAACCTTTTGCAATTAAATAAGCAAGTTAAAGAATATGTAGGAATAGCAATTAAGAACTGAGGTTTTATATATATATATATATATATATATATATAAAATGTAGATATTTTGTCTCTTTCACTTTCTTAACAGTTAGTTTTACCACTAGAAATTTTTGGCCCTATGAAACAATATATAATGAGCCCCCAACATTATATAAATGTTTTATGAAATATTCTATGAAGGCTCCTTGTCATTAGTGGGGCCTTGGAATTGCCCTATCCTAAATAAATAAGTATTTGTTTAATGCATGTTATATTTTCTAATCCAGGTAAATGTAGCCCCAATTTTTGCATCTTTATTTAGGGCAGTGGTGGCCTAGTGGTTAGGACACTGCCTTTGTGACCTGAAGGTCGCAAGTTTGAGTCCCGGCCCGGGCACTGCTGAGGTTCCCTTGGGGCAAGGTACCGGCCCACTACACTGCTCCCCGAGCGCTGTTGGTAGCTGCCCGCTGCTCCACGTGTGCACGTGTGATGGGTTAAATGCAG
>JBBPDA010000019.1:20249794-20277341 GCA_037974385.1 Arnoldichthys spilopterus | reverse complement strand
GATAGTGAATAATGATAGTGTCACATTATATTCACACTTCACAAGTGACAGCTGCAGCCATGAGCATAGTTTACTTTCAAATTAGGCTCATTTATTGTTGAGATAGTATGGATTAATTCTCAATGTATATTTTTTCGGAACTGATTAAATGTCAGGTATAATTGATTTTTTTCTAAATTTGTAGCACTGTGGGCAATATAATCAAGTCTCTTAAAGGTGCATTGTTAGCTGGTAACATTGGTAGCACACAGGATAATATTTGGAACATTTGGAAACTTTTTTTATTAATCACAAATAGTCTTGTCATTAAAAAGCTGAAAGCCGGTGGGTGTAATCAGCAAGATTCAATGTTTGATGAGGAGGAGGCCTTAGTGATGAAGGTTGCTTTTGCAGATGAACTAGAAGTATCATGAGAGCCACTGAAAGTTTATCTTCACAAAATAATTTTTTGGTATACATCCTAACTAGCTTGTCTCAAAATGTTTATAAAATAATCATTCTAAAAATATCAATCAATATGTCAACATTACATCACATTATGAAGCTCATAAATCTTTCTGGTAATGTTATCTTCACATTGAAGAGTAATTGACTCCACTTTTTCAAACCCCTTTTCCAGAAAAGGGTAAAGCTAAAACAACTAATTATAACTGTGGACACATAAGTGGACATGCGAACAGAACGTCAGTTTATTGTTGGATTTGAACATCTCGGATTGCTCTCCAGTACTCCAGTTTTTTCTTCTAAAAGTGCCAAACTTTTCATCAGTGCCCCTGTAGGTCCAGAGGAGTAGGCCTAGACTAAACTCTACAACACACTTCCTCTATCAGCCCAAACTCTTACAGCTCCAGAGTCTCCTTCCCTTCTTCTGATTTAGTCCATCTATACATCCACAGCAGCCCTGCATATGACCTGCTTAAAGGGTCTTCTTTCTTTCTTTCTTTCTTTCCTTCCCTCTGTTAGGGGGTGTAATCAGAGGGAAGTGAAGCACGACAGAAAAACATTTAAGTGCAGTAATGAAAGGAGATTGCGAAGGCGCTGGAGAATAACAGCAGGGCTGCTTTAGCGCTGTCAAATGGCATCAGACTGTCTCTAATAGATTCTCCTCCAGACACTCCATTCCATTCAAAAGGGATTCCTCCTTATCCCGCTGCATCAAATATTTAAACACTTGTATTAGAGACAGTGTCAGGGCTTCAGCCTCCAGCTTAGTACCACCGATCCCACATCACAAACCTAGGCTCTTTTTCACACAGTGTCACCCATTTGCAAGATGCTATCGCTTTCTGAAAGCTGCATATACTGTCATTTCAAAATGGTATTAGCTCCTTCTCAATATTGGCGTCTTTGTTGTTGGCTTTTCTATCAGAGCAGCTTAAAGATCTCTGGGGGGAGCAGATAGAAGAGTCAGGCTGGTTGTGGGGATGGAGGGGGTGGAGGGAGAGTAAAAGATAGAGATTGGTAGCACCGGAGCGTTTGACCGATACTGTTCAGACGCAGCCTTGCTTGTCAAATCTTTGGACACAAAATGAATTGGCATATCTATTCGCCAGCATAGAGATATCTCAAGCCGTGCTTGACTGACGCCATTGCTGTTTCAGAGTATAAGCTGTTATTATAAGTGCTGGTGTCCGGGTGCAGTGCTGGTAGAGGCCTATATGTAAGCTTCAGTGTGAAGGAAACAGCACTTGGCTCAGTGGCTTCCTCATTCAGCCTGTTAAATTACATCAAATTGAATCTCCTCCGTATTGGAAGGCAGCCTTCAGCCCCTGAGCTTTAGACTCTGCAAATTAGGAAAAGGTGCTAGACACTACTTCCCTCCCTCCATCCCTCTATCCCTCCCTCTTTCCCTTTCTCTTCTCTCCATCTCCCTTGCTGTCACATCTCCCCCCACGTCTTCTCATTTCCACTCCCCCTCCTACGCCACCCCCCTCCATCTCATCTCCATCACGCCACTGCGCTGGCCCTTGCCGCTGGAGCCCCCATTAGTTTAGTGACCAGCGGTGTATGAAAGCTGGCGGTAATACTGTCCCAATCCCCCAGCCGTGTGTGACAGCAGGCCGAGGCGGATGGAGCGCTTCCATTAGCGCCTCTAACACGTTGACACCTAACCCGGCCTGCTATTACACCGCCCTGCTGATTAGGAGCCGGGAATAGAGCCTGGGATGGGCAGAGAGGAGCTTGAGCCAAGCCGGGCCTAAAGCTGACAGGGAATGGACACTGTAACAGCCAAATTAGCCAGTGCCACTTTAAAACATGAGACTACCACTTTAAGACACATTGTGTACTGCATGATGTTCATAATATGTACACTACTGTCAATCTGAACATGTATGCTATCTTTAAGACACTGCCACATTAAAAAAGCTGCCACTAAGACATATTGTGTACTGTAGGACATTCTTAACAATTACATTAGAGCTGGTCTTGTACATATTTACACTAACTTGAAGATGACTTAAGGCTAACACATAATGCTTCTACTTTGACATACTACGTGGCCTTCATAACATACACTGTTAGTCTAAACCATTACACTTTAAAACACAGTGACATTAATTAATCTGACTGCTGTAAAACATAAAGCTGCCACTGTGATGCATAAAGCCATTGTAAAACATAACACTGCAACTAAGACATAATACTGCAGATTTAAAACATAAGGCTGCCACTTTAACACATAAGGCTGTCACTTAGGACATAAGACTGCAACTTAAAGACACAAAGCTTCTGCTCTAAGATATAAGAATGACACTGTAATATCTAACATTACTGCTTCAAAACATAAGGCTGCCACTTTTAAATTTTATACTGCAAATTTTTCATAAACACTACTGTCTGCTATTCTGATAAAGACTGAATGTATTTTATCTGAGCCAAACTGTTTGAAGCTGTACTAGGCAAAACAGTTGTTATTTATTAATTATTAATTAATAATAGATGTTTATTTAGATAACTTAAGTCTTGAATCTTTGATACATGGGCCTGAGTCTAGTCTCAAATTTCTGAGGGGGGAGTCCAAGTCAAAACTTAACTTCCTTTTGTAAAATGCAATAAAAACAAAAAATCTGCAATTTGTGAATTCTTGTGAATAACTTATTGTATTCTGCAAATATAAAGAAATTTTAAATTAGATGCCTGTAACACACAAAAGTTGGCATTGGGAAAAATCAAAGTAAAAGGTTTATAGAATATTTAAATTACTTCTGTCTGAAACATTCTACAATAAACAGAGCTGCTAATCAGTGAGGGTTTTATTATTGGGTGTAATATGAGCACCAAGGAACTGGTCTTTGCAAGTAAAGATGGGCTCACCACTTTGTTTCAAACTTCATTGTGACACAAGCACAACACAAGATTGCAAAGAACTCGTATCTTTCAGCATCTGCAGTGCATAACATTGTGAAAAGATTCAGGGAATACAATAGAATCTCAGTCTGTGTAGGTCAAGACTGGAAACCACTACTGAATATGTGTTCAACTTCAAGCCCTCAGAAGGAATTGGATGAGAAGCTGTCATGCTACTGTGAAAAGCCACATGGGCTAAGGAGTACTTAAGAAAAATGTTTTCCCTTAACACAGTCTGCCAATACATTAACCTGATACTCTCCTAAAAAGAGCATCGTGCTTTGAGGGCTTGTCTCAAGTTGAACAATTATGGTACTGTCAAGAGGAGGTGAATCAGACAGCAACTATAGATTACAGAACAGATGAAGTCTTGTATTAAGCAAGCATGGGCAAACACTTCACTTTAAAACTGCAACAATTAGAATCCTTAGTTCCCAAACAAATAAAAAGTGGAATCAAAAAGAAGCTGATTTAACAAGTGGTACACATGCCTCTGTTTTTTGAGTGTGTTGCAGGCATCTCTCTATATTTCTTCATATTTGGGTCTCAACTTTTTAGTTTTATGTTTTATTTTAGTCATATGGCTGAAGTTCATGTCAAAGTCCAAATCACTGGTGTTTTAAGTCAAATCTGAGATTTTGTTTTTTCTATTGTATAGAGTAAAGTCTTTTTTGTAACTCCAGGCCACATCTCTTCTTTCGCTTTCCTAATCTTCTACATCAAGGCAGTGAATACTCATATGCCAGACAGCAGGAGGAAGAAGAGGATATAGGAGTGATGGGGTCATTCATAATGGTGGTAGCTCTGCAGATGCATTATGTGGTGTAGATGTCTGTGATAAAGGGGACACCCCAATAATATTATCAGTTGTCTTCACTCTCTACTGTAGTGTCTTGCGGTCTGAGATGGTCCAATTTCCTAACTAGGCTGTGATGCAGCTGCATAGGCTGCTTTCTATAGATCATCTATAGAATGTAATGAGGATGAGGAGGGTGAACTTTCCTCAATCTCAGAACTAGAAACTAAGCTTTCTTGTCAATGATGCTGAGTACCATGGACCCTGGTGCTCTAGAGGATCTAAACAGAGGAGCTACAGAGTGATTACAAATTGTTTTCCTGAATTCAACAAATATCTACTCTGATTTGTCCACATTAAGAGACAAATTGTTGAATATGTTCCAGTCTTGTTATACTTCCTCTTTGTACGCTGCTTCATTGGTTCCTCTGAACAGCCCCACTACAGTCATGTCATCAGCAAACATGACACAGTTGCCACACAGTGGTAAGTTGTCAGCATGTACAGCACTAGGCTAAGCACCCAGCCCTGAGGGCCCCTTGAGCTCAGTGTAATTAATGCTAGAATGTTTGCTTTTAATCCTGGCTGAGGTCTCCTAATCAGGAAGTGCAAGATTAAGTTAAAGCTTTAGGTTAGAAGTATCTGCATATGTTGTTCACAAAATTTTTATGCAAAGGTGCAACTGTTCATACAATAAATGTATACAAATTTATGTGTTGTGCATGTTTTTTCTCAAGCTGAGAAAGTGTTTACTCAGTGTGTGGTTTCAGTTAAGTCCACCTGTGACTTAAGGGCAACCTGAGCAGGATACTTTTGTCAGTTTGTAATAATTATACTATAATATACAATATATGAGACCACATTAGCAAGTCTGTTAGAGATTACTTCTCTTTAATCAGACTCAGTGTGTTGTGTATTGCTTTTACAAACCAAGAATTTGTGTAATTTGTGGCTCAAAATCACATTAATAAAGATCTTATGGGGTTGACCTTTAGCTACTGTAACTTTTACTTTACCTGAGCAGTAGTCAGATTCTGGGTCTCTTAAGGCTTTCTTAAGGACGAGTTCTTCAGAGTGCTTTTTTTTCTCATCAGCCATTAAAGGACACACATGTGTGTGCATGTGTGTCGAGAACTCAGTGGCAATTGTGGTCCTGTTCATGTTGCTACATTTGAGCACCTGAGGGTCTTTTTAACATGATGGAAACTCTTAGTGTTTGATTTAGGAGTTTTATCCTGGGGCGCAGCAGTAAGGTATGTGCTCCCTGCTGACTACACCATGCTGCCTGTGATTATTCTGTTCGGGAAGACCCCTCGGCCCTAACTCTTTGAGCCACGGCACAATATCATTTGTGCATGCATTAGCCTCCCCCACCCACCCACCTCATTATGGAGGATCATTCTAGAATTAGATTCCCTCTCTCTCATATCTGCTCCGAGAGCCGCCTGCTTTGTTCTGCAGTCAAAGGTTAAAACAGCAATCAGGATGGCCCTGGCCAATGCAGCCAGACGTTTTAATATTCGCTTAACTTGGTAATTGTGGAGGGACGTAATATTACCTCCTCTCTCCTCCTCTCTTTATCCTAAAGGCGAATAGTGTTAACATGTGAGAGTAGAGTTAGAGGACGGAGATATATCAGTGCCTTGGATGAAAGAGATGGAAAGAGCTGTTTCAGAGAGACATGGAAGCTGGAGGTGGGGAACAATAGCAGATTAAACATGCAGATTTGAAGGACTTCACAAGAGAGTGGATAATAGTTTAAAAGCCAGAGGAAGAGACAGTTCTGACTTAATTTTCTGTTCATCTGAGGTACCAGTGAGCACCAAAGAGCATATGCTGGATGCTGAGGTATCTACTTGCTTTGAGTGTCAGGAAGCAATCCAGGAGACAGCTTAAGGCCTACACACCAAGGCCTGCATCATTTACAGGAAAAATATGTACAATCAATAGGTAATGCATTATTTTTTAACAATGGAGATAGTCTAGTGGGAGCTCAGGCATTAATTTAGTTCGAAAATTGCTGGGGACAGTGATGGGTTGCAAACAATTTTTTTTGTTAACAATGGGGTGGAGTGTTGAGGTATGTGGTGTAGGCGTAAAACATTTTGTTGATGAGGGGTGATGGGAGAAAGACATGAAGAATTTATATGAAGGGGTGTAGACATGAAAATTTGTTGACACAGTGAGGAGGGTCTTTGTAGACATAAAACTTTTATTGACAGTGAGGAAGGTTGGCATGGTAGACGTTAAACATGCTTTAGTTTTATTGTTCAGTCAGGCAGGTTGCGGGGGGACCTCTTTCGTTATTTTGTTAACAACAAACTTCCTCAAACTGTATGCTGTGTGCAATACTATTTGTTCTTCTGTTTGTTTTTTGTATTTAAAACTGAACAGCCAATAAAAACAGTTCTTACATCAACTTTGCATAAAAAGGGCTGGTTACAGGCTCTTAGGTTTTTAATGGTGTAGTAAAAAAAAGTGTCTAGCATAGGCCTGTTAAATATAAAAAATACAATAAAATAAAATATATAATAAAATATATTGCTAACATGCTATAGCTAATGTATGTGCATATGCGTAAAATTGTATTAAGGTAAAAGGTTAGCATTAAGACATTTGCAATCACACGTTCCCTGGAACCACTGTAATTCATATGTCTACTGAGTGGCAAGTCCCCAAAAGTGGAAGAAATACCTTAACAAAAGTGAACGTTAACTTAAAATTATAGTATATTATTCATCATCAACCCCATTTCTAAAAAACTAAAAACAAGAATCTGTGATTTAAACTCTAATCAACATTCTTTAAAGTTTGGACATTACTGATTTGTAAATGTGATTTTTTTTTTTTTTTACTTTTTTTAACTGATAAAAGTTCAAAGAAAAGAATTCTAATGTTTTCATGGATTAACTTGTATGTATTTTGTAAATATAAACAAAATTTAAATATGACACCTGCAGCACACTCAAAAAGTATGTTTGTCCCAAAAACAACCTGAAATGTGAATTCATCTGACCACAGCATTCGTTTTAAATGTCTTTTGATCCATCTGAGATTTGGGTCCAAAGAACTCAGTGCTGTTTCTGTATAGAATTGAAGTTTGACTTTCTCTTTGTTTAACAGATTTTAGGTTACATTTCTTGATGCAGTGGTGGACAGCAGTTTTCAGAAGTACTCTCGGTACCATGTGGCAGTTCTGAGGGCTCCAATGTTCCTGGCTTTGCTTCTACTAAATACTGAGCAAAGGGTCTGAATACTTAGGACCATGGGATATTTCAGTTTTTCTTTTTTAATAAATCTGCAAAAATTTCAAAAATTATTTTTTTTGTCTGTCAATATGGGGTGCTGTGTGTACATTAATGAGGGGAAAAAATTCATTTAAATGATTTTAGCAAAGGGCTGCAATTTGACAAAGAGTGAAAAATTGAAGGGGGTCTGAATACTTTCCGTACCCACTGTATATCTATATATCTGTTCTTTTTTATCTCTGTCTTTTTATCAGCTCATAGCAGTTTTGCCCAACCCATTCATACTGAAGTTATAAAGGGTGTTTCAACCTATACTGCTTTTCTGTCACAGGCCAGCCAATAAGAGCAGAGGTCATTTACAAATATAAATCTTAAAGACACAGTAACCAGTAGAGTTTGTTTAATTGTAAGGAATAAAAATAAGTTGACCATGTGAAATATCTTTGTCTTTGCTACATAAGCCTGCAGAGGGGACCTCAAAAGTGGACCTCAGGGATATTGGCACAATTGTTTTACATGTGCCCTTTACGCTATAAAGAGGCATTCTTTGCTACCAAAAAGTTCCAGTCATATCCTTTCACTTGATGAAAACTTATCATCAATTAAACTCCAATTAGATCTAATAGCTCTGCAGAATTAACTGAAATGATTTGATTCCCCACCTTGGAAATGAATTTCAGAAACACAGGGTAAGACTCAATATCCTAACCATGCCTTACAGTGCTGGGAGGAGTATGTGTATGGTTTCTGTTCTGATGGAGGGAGAGAGTTAATAGATTTTGTTAACGATCTCAGGGATCATAATATGAAGCCTCTATTAAACTATGATTTAATTTACTTCAGCTAACATTCTACATCTTGATGAAAGAGTAACTGTAATTTCCATCTTTTCGTCTAGCGAATAAACAGTCAGTTAGTCAGTGTGAGTACACTTTAGTATGAATGGCCAAAAACAAGGGAAAGAAAATAAAACTCTGACCTTCATTTTAACATTACAGCTTTTCGGCTGTTTAGATAATATTTACAATGACAATCCCTGAATCAAAGAAACTTCTCGGGCAAGTTGTGTTTTTCCTTCACTGAATATATGGATTAATACAAGCACACAATGTCTGAAACCCATTGCATTTTGCCATGTTGAACTGAACCGCTGTTTTACTGTATGTGATTCATGTCCAACCAGAGAGAAAAGCATACAGCGGGCATCAAACCGGATTAGTGTCACCAGCTCAGACACAGTTGTAATTGGGATTCTAACCCTCTATAGCCGGGAGTGATGACTTCATTTAAAGCCAAAGAAAGCTTACCCACCCCTTTGACGATACAGCTGAAACAGGGCCATTATTATTTTACTTGCATTGTAAGTGCACAGCTCTCCAGTTCTCCAGAACGCACTTTACCTTTGCCTTGATGCAGAGGGGATGTGCAGATGTGTCTTTAGATGTACTGAGATGTAACTGCACTGGAGTATCTCTGTCTACGCCTGTGCTGCTTTTCAGTCAGGAATAAAGAGCAGAGCTGCTGTCTGATTATTAGAAAACTTCTGCCAAATTCAATCAGTCACTTTTCTAATAACATTACCCTCTCGCCCCAGTCTTAACTGGAAATAACACAAAAAGGGATGTGTGGGAAAGCGTGGAAAAAAGAAATAATGAATAGGAGCAAGATACAACACTGAGCTGTATGCACTACATGTAATAACATGTGCATGATTCATCCTTAGACCTAAATTATTTTTGTTTTATACAGGGAGGACATTTATCTATTTATTTATTAAAAGGGGAAAACATGCAAAACAACAACAATAATAACAACAACAATAATAATAATCATCATCATGATCATGATAATAACGATTATTATTATTGTTTGTGTTGTGAAAATATCTTTCTTTTTTCCACTATTGTGTACGTTTTAGCTGTGTATGCGCTTGTGTTGGAGAGATCCGTGGTTCAGGTGTGCAGGGAGAGTTTGCAGTGTGTACGACTGTATTTAACATGGGGCAAGAAAGAGAGAAAGAGAAAAAAAGAATGATAGAGTGAAGGGGGGTAGAGTGACAGCGAGAGGGGAGAATGATAGAGGGACGATAGCATGATAGAGAGAGGACAGAGAAAGAAAGAAGAATGAAAAGGAAATAGTAATAAGAAGCCGAGAGCGCGCGAGAGAGCGCACATGTGTGCATGCGCGTGCGCGTGTGTGTAGGGGGAGCGCGTGTTGTGCTCCGTACAACTCGAGCGCTGTCCGCTGGCAGTTGTGCTCGCGCGGAGACACTGAGCGGTAAGTTACACAGAGAAAGAGAGAGAGAGCGCGCACGGATTTCATTCTTTCTTTCTTGCTTGCGTTTTTCTTTCTGTCTGTCTTTCTGTCTTTCTTTCTGTCTTGCACGTGGTGTGTTCCAATTGTTTTTGTTCATCGTCGTTTTCTTTCTCGCGCTTTTCTCTAGTGCTCGTGCTGAGTGACTGATCTCGTTTCCTGCGTTGTCTTTATTATTGATTGGTTCAAGTTGTTATTTTGTTTATTACATAAAAGGCTAAATGACGCATGTTTGTGGAAAGTCTGTTAAACCGTTTTGATTTTGCTGACGAACATCGTGATCTTTTTGCTCACTTAAACTCACCTACAAAAGTCTGACTTTATTTACTGTGTATAAACAACATAAGTGCTAAATATGTCTGTGTATAAACGGCATGAATTATGAAGCAGTCTGATATTAAATCCATCTCCTTTTCGGGCGATGATGATGGTGATAATGATGCTGATGATGATGGTGGTGATGATGATGACTAGTAAATGTGGTCTTAAATCAAATGGAACCCGATGTTAAAAAAGTGAAGCTAACAAAGTTCAGATTTTGCAGCAATAACTTTTTGTCTGTGAAGTACTGAACTGAAGAATGTTTGATCCTCATCCGTAACTCCCTCCAGATCATTGATCCTTTTCCTCTCTCAGCATTTATCACGCACACTGCTCTTCTGTCCCACTGCTTCTTCTCGTGTTTTGTGTTCGTGCATATGTGTTGCGCTTGTTTTCTGTGTATGTTAGGTTTTGCTTGGTGCTGTGCTGCATTTTGACACGTTTTCTTTTGTTATGTGTTTGCTCAGTGTCTGCACAAATGTTACAAGGTTAGTCATCACTGCATTTGCATTTTTCAGTCTCCTCCAAGCCAGCATTTTCTAATGATTTAAACTAATATCACATTAACAGGGGATCATATGATGCTGAAGTGTTTCCTAATGCTGCTCTCTAACAACTGCATTGTGTACTGACTAACTGTTGTGTCTGAATTTTCGTGATTCAAATGTGTCACTCCATTGCACATGGATAAAAAGTGTTACATCTTCCCAAAAGAAGCAAACTCAGAGACACTGTTGTTTTGGATTGCAGAATAGAAAACAAGCATCTTCAAAATGGCAACTTTTCAGCAGAAGACAAAAACATTCATTACTTCTATGTAAATTATCGGGAGAGCATTTTGTGAGTTTGGATTATTTCAATTGGTCTGTTCATCATGAATGTCTCACACAATATAAAGGCCAGCTGCTACAATGATGTAGTAAAATAAAAGTAAAAAGAACAAAAAGTGCTTGATGATATTTTATTGTACAACTGACAGTGACATTATAATCACATACATTTAAAGCAGCATTTAAAATTCAAATTTTAGTTTTCCAGGCTCTTACTCGCTCATCTCAACTTGAAAATGAGCTGTTTAGTAGGATCAGGTGTGTTAGACACCAAAAAGCCTAGGGCAGGGCTGCTCCAAAAATGAAACTGCATTACTGAAAAGTATAAAGCCTTGACTATGCATGATTCAAAGGTGTCAAACGGTTGCACATGATTAAATTGTGTAATATCAATACAGTTCTTGCCAGAGGAAGTAAACTGTACGATAGCAACTGCACTGATGTGCCACATTTTACTCATGTGCATTCGACCCTGACACAGTTTAATCTTGTAAATTAAATGCACTCATAAACCTCATAATTAATAACATAATCCCATCTGTCCTCGCAGATGACTGTCAGAGAATGATCTGACCATAGACGAGGCCGTGCGATCTTGATGCAGTTCTCTAGTCCTTGTGTTCCTTCCACTCACCAGCAGATCTTTTGGACGAGGGACAGGAATGGACCTCCATCGGACAGCCTTTAAGATGGAGAGTTCCTCCTACATGCCGAGTCCCCTGGCATCTCCTGCTCTAATGGTTCTGGCCTCCACTGCTGAAGCTGGTAGAGATGCCTCCGTGCCATGTCAACCACCCAGGCCCTTTGGTGTCCCTGTCACTTTGGACAAAGACATGCACCTCCCGTTCCCGGCTGGCTCCTACACATTTGCTTCCATGTATCACCGCCAGGGAAGCTTTGCCCCTCGAGATTTTCCAACTTCCCTTCTTCACCTCCATCCTCAGTTTGCTCCAGCTAATCTGGACTGCTCCCCTTTAAGCGTTCTCTCTCATGGGGGTGTTGGGGCCTTCAGGCCCTTCTCTTCACCAGTAGAAGAGAGGGATGCTGGGGCTTACCAGTCTGCCTTTCTTCCAGCCAAGCGACTGAAAGGCTGCCTGGAGCATGACGCTTCTCCTCATCTTCGTTACACGGATGCAGAGGGGAAGGAATTTGACTTTGGGGCAACCCATATCCCCTCTGGGTCTCCTGGCATCATGAAGGCTGCTGAGGATGCTGGGAAGAAGCTGTTTGGTGTGTCCAGCCTGCTAGTGGACACAGAAGCGTCTTGTAGCCCTGAGGAACACAAAGAAAGATGTAAGTAAGCACCACCTCCATCCCTTTACCAATTTAGCAGTCATTGTACTTTTACTATTGCCTGCATCAATATTAGGACAACTAAGCGCTTTTATGTGCTTCCATAATCAGTTTATCACAGCTTGCATCCTCATTGGTCGCATATAAATGGAAGAATCAGAGTTGAAGCTAAGTTTGTGTAATATAGCTAGATCAAATAGTTCCTTTATGTTAAAGAGTCATTATATGTCATTGTGAATGCACCACAGCAAAGCACACCACAATTAAATGTTATCTCCACATTTAACCCATTTATGTAGGAGCTATAGGCAGCTGACATGGGCAGTGGAAAAGCTTGGGGATGGTACTTTGCTCATGTACCGGTCTGGGATTTGAACCAGCAACCTTCAAGTCACAGGGACAACTCCCTAACTGTTACACCACCACTGCCCACACGCTAATGCCCACATGTTAAGGTGAACAATTGAACAATGTTAATATGACTATAACTTCATACCAAAAATCCATGTGATTATGTAGACTTAAGACTAGTGACAGTTCTTTTAAATCCATTGAAAAAAGCCACCTCATATTTTTGTCTGTACATATTTCTGTGACTGCTGTCTAAGCATCCAGGAAAGCCTAACAATAAATACATAAAGGTGTCTATCTATTAGAGTGCATAACATATACTGAGGTCTCTGAGGTCAGTGAGCTCCATCCAGGGAACTCTCCCAGATAAACAGAACATATTTTTCAACAAGGATACATTTTAGAGTTCATATTCATAGCAGAACTACCCTGTGTAATACTGTCTTATGAAACAAGGCCTTATTAACAAGGAGTTGGAAATTAGCAAGTCAAAGAAATGTATTTATTTTTTACTGTGTACATCATGTCAAAGCTCCTGTCTTGTGGTTCAAAGAATGCAGGCCTCTTTGTACCTGGGGCGTATGGTTTCATTTCAGCTCCAGCCCAGCCTTGTTAGAGCTGAGGCTGTAAAAGTCTGGGCTTAATTCAGTTCGTGTGGGCGTTAGCACGTTAGCATTGCATCGTTTGAGCAGTTTCAGGGAATGTTTTAATGAAATATGAAATTTTTTCTATGTAGATTTGGCCCCACATAGCCTGTACACTAAAAGTAGCCCACCTATTCTACTATGCTTGTGTTATCACAAAGGTGCGGGGCCATTTCACGAATACATCACAAGATGAAAAAGTTAGAAGATCCACAAATCATCGTGAGACAACATGTCAGCGATAACGAGCAGGAAAGGCTGCTGTTTTTTATTTTATTTTATTTTTTCACCCCCCCGTGCCATCCATTCTGATTTGTTGACAAATGAGTGGGAGGGACTGTCAATCCTGGCTGCTCATTACTTCCCAACGTAATTGGCTGCTGTGGCCGAGTTTGGGCGGGAAAGAGCCGTGAGGATAGCTTGGCTTGTGACTTGAAAGTGGCTAAGGTAGTTGTGAGGGGATGTTCTAAGACGAACGCGGGGAAAAAATAATGATTGACACAGATTTGGGTGAAGGAAAGAGAGTTTGGAGGAATCCAGACATCAATGCTGAAGAGGTGAAGCAGCTGGGAGTGAAAAGTTTGGATTGTTTACCTCAGTTAGCATATAAGCATTAGACCAACTCTGCTATGAGTGACAAAGTTCAAATACTGGCTAGCTTAACCTGCTCATATGTATTAGTAGTTTGGTTGTGTGTGCATGGGATAGAGTCTGGAGAAGAGAAACGTATTTGGCTTTTACTGTTAGGATGTTGAAGGAGCTAAAGCTAGTGACTGAAGTGAGGGTTTATGTGGCATGGTGACGTTGTCTGATCTACAGGACCCTCATCCACATCATCTTATGTTTACACACAGTATCACTGAAGTGAGTATTATCATTTGTTTTATGTCTGACCTCCAGGCCGCGTCTCCAACCACTGTGTTATTTCAGTGCTCGTCTCTCACAACGTTCAAAAGTACAGAGTATCCCAACAGCTGTTTAAACAGATCCTGTTTTTTTATTCTTTTTCAAAAGGGCAGATGTCTTCGCTGGGCCGAATCATGTTTATTTTCCTTCGGGAGGTATTTAAAACTATTCAGCGGAGGCCTGATGAAAGAGGCAGTAAGAGAACGTGGGCAAAGCTGGACTTCATGCCCTGCTGATCTCCAGACAGAGCAAGCTAGCGCTTGACTTAACCTCCCTCTCTTAGACAAATGATCTATATTGCAGGACACCAGACTAAGGGAACACACCACCGCAAACCAATTCACCTCCATTATATGTCCAAAAGTTTGTAAACAACTGTTCATCCGTGTTCTCCAAGGGAGTTTTTCTTCCTTGTTTGCTACAATAACAACCTCTACTCTTCTTGGCAGGCTTAATGTTGGAATATCGCTGTGTTAGATGGAACAACGCTGCGGGAATTTGATTGCATTCAGTCACAAGAGCTTTAATGAGGTTAAAGATTAGGTATGGAACACAAACACCATTCTAACTCATCCTAAAGGTACTGGATGGAGCTCCTTTGCTCCAGAAAACACAGTTCAAGTTTCAAGGGTTCTTGCACAGCTGTTACAGAGTGATCCATTCTTTTGGCAATACTTTTCTATGGAGATTACATGTGTGCACACAATTGAATGCATATGGAAGTAATGGGTGCACCTTAAAGTAGTTACATTCTCTCATTATGAGAAGCGTCTAGATACTTTTGGTCATACAGTGTAGTTGAAAACAGTTAGTTTTTTACACAAATGAGCTCATCATTTTAACATGCCAAATGGTACCTCATAGCTTTTCTTTATTATTAACTGTTATTAGCAACTGGCATTTTGTGCTGTTTTGGGTAAATTTGGTACCACAAAGCCTCTGCATGACCACAGTACACTGTCATTCAAAGCTTCTTCATGCTGACTGGGTGACAAAGGTAATGCACTCTTAAGTGGTTGTGTAAAAAATCACAGAGAAAGGTTTGTGTTGTGGAAAATAACACTACGTCATATGACTGAAAATCTCACAGATTTATCTGAGACAGAAACAACTATGTTTGCTTTTGGTCAATACTTGCCAAACCTATATTACCAACCTGCATTACTGTACAATGGATAGCCCAGTATTCAAATTTACATTAAATTCTTTGTGGTTTAAATAGTTGATCTGATGGATCTCTTTAAATGTAACCTGTGACAATAGTGGAATTTTACTGCGTAAATGAGGGACTGAAAATGATGATGAAGTTACTGCATGAACCAACCTTTCTAAATGTGTTTGTTAGAGACACTTAACAGTAATTATGTGCTATTACGTCAGTGTCAGCTTATTTATTTAACATAGTTACTGAACAAAAAATTTTTAGATTAATATCGAAGTAATGTGTAGGCAAATGAACCTTTTAGTCATTTTTCTTTTTTGTTTTGCATAGAATTAAACAAACTTAAATTATAAAGTATTCAGAAAAGAAATGTAACCAAACATTATACTAGCAAACAATATTTAGAAATTGCCCTGTGATGAGTTGGCCTCCTGCCAAAGGTGTACCCCGCCTTGGGCCTGTAGTCAGCAGGGATTGGCTCCAGCTTCCCAGCAACCCGAAATGGAAGAAGCGGTTTGGAAAATTAATGAATTAATATTAATTAGAAATATTAACTTTTGATGTGAAGCTGTTTGGTTAAGTTAAATTAAATTGTATAATCTAATTGTATAATTTGTATACTTAACTACCATTAATAATACTTGTGTAACAGCATTAACTAGTAACTAAAAATATTTAGTTAATTTATTAAAGGCAGATAATCAGTTTCTCAGTTAAACCCATTGTGACAGTAAGACTTCTTAAATGGCCAGGAGGTGCCAGACGGGTCATGTCTTCATGCTTCACTTCTTTAACTTAGGAATAACTCTGTTGGTTTTTGTCTTAAGATCTAAGTCTGAGGTCTTAAGTCTGGGGCTTCAAGGGGTTAAATCAAGATTACTTTAAAAAAAAATGAACATGAAATCATGATCCATGTAGGACGGCACTGTTCATGTGCTTACTGGCCATTTCGAGGTGTCCTGTCAGGGTTTGGGGTGATTTAAATCATTGCTGTTGTCCTAATCCCCTTTGTAGGGGTTTTATTGTCAGTGCTGGTGGAATAAAGAGGTGAATGACGTTGACTATTGTCAGCATTATTTGTTCCTTCCCATAGATCTTGTGTTATCTGTAGCCCCACAGGTGGCCCTGAATAATCCTTTTGAAAATGGAAAAGATGAGGCTGTAAATTGTCTTGCATCTTTAAGAATGGTATCAGCACCCATTCTGATCATTTGTTTAAGAAAAAAGCTAAACAGAACATTATGAATGTCCACGTTTCTGTTGACATGCTAAATGTTTATGAGGAAAAGTGATTGGACTGTGTAAGCAGGCTAATTAAAGGTGCCTATGAGGGACAAAAGAAGGTGCTTATGAGCAACAGCTGGCAGACGTGGATAATGGTGGTGCATTATGGGTCCAGCAGACAGAGCATGCTCTGCTATCAGCTTGGAAGGTCAGTAAATCAGAGAAAATGTGCTAGCCAGTCATAGATTTAAGCCCTATAAAGAGCTGAGTTGGTTTACCAGAGGATATTGTGTAATGTAATTTCTCAGGATTTGATTGGCTGATTAGTTTAGATACAGAAGTATGTCATTTTTTCAGATTCCCAGAGATAACTGTCCACAGCATATGCTTATAAAATAACTCCACAATTATAACTGCCAAACTGTTAAAACGACACTGCAAATTCATACTGGATTAAAATATCTCCACAATTATTGCTGTCAGACTGTAAAAACTACACTACAGATTCATATTGGATTAAAATAACTCCACAATCATTACTGACAGACTGTAAAAAAACCTTAATGAAAATTCATATTTGAACCAAATCACGTCACAGTAATTACTATCAGACTGCAAAAAAACTACAGACATTTTCAGATATTTCCTGCATTTAAATTACACTTAGTTCTGTCAGACTGTACAATACTATAGCCACTGCAGATTCATACTGGATTAAAATTACACCACAGTTGGTACTTTCAGACACACACACACACAAACAAACATCGGATTCATACTGGACTAAAATTACAAATTGCACTGCTAATCACTTAAATTACAACACCTTACCTATCACAACTAAGCCAGCTCCAACAGGGCTTTACTCAGTATCGATCAGTTCTCATGGGCTCGCTGTCCTTAAGGTTAGAGGTTTCCTGGAGTTGTTTCAATATTTAGCTCCCTCCTGCAGAGGGACAGAGGCTTTGCTAGAGGTCGAGATCAATATTTACTCATCAATGCTCATGCATGCATATCCAACCTTTATTTTCCTTCCTACTGTGTGTAAATGCACTCACACATGGAGCAGGCACTTAAACACACACATACACACACATTACTCTCACACTGACCTTAGTGAATCATACACAGGAAGTAATAATGGTATTTATATTTTATTCTCTTTTTATGTCGACAAATTATGTTAAAAAAGTGGGTGTCATTACTGTCGCTAATCCTGTTTGATGTTAGAGGAGCCTAATTTGATATGTCCCCTCCTATGGTGAAAGTAGTTTACTCGGCTAATATGCTCTTAAGTGGAAGAGCTTTCATCTTGGTCGGAGGGCGACTGTTATTCTCTTCTGTTCATCCTCGTTCATCTTTTCTGGAAGGAGGGAATGTAAGGGGAATGGGATGGTGTGTACCACCCATACTGTAGTGCTGTGCATAAACAGAAATCTATATACACTTTCTTAGGAAGGAGTGCAAGGAGACAAACCCTTGGGCTTTAACCCAAAGCAGATTAAAGGACCAGTATGGCAAGAAAAAAGTGCAAACTGTAAAACCAAATGTCCATCAGGTTTTCCACTGGAGCTAAGAGGCTATAATAGGTCTACAAGTAATAGAAGCTTATTACACTTACCATTATGCTAAAGGCATGCCTCATCTACACACACAAGCCTTAAATATGTAGTTAAGAATTCTCAAATATACTTTCAAAGTTTCAAACACTGTACAGGATGGCCTTCAAGATGGCTGCTATAGTTACAACATTCTTTTATCCATTTTATTGTTAACAGTGAAGAAACCACATAAGAAAGATCTGTTCAGGTAATGGTGCTGATATAGTTTGGAGGCCTTTGTTCTTGTGGCATGGGTGTGGTGGTTCTCCAAGTCCTTAACAAGCTATAAGCTCTTGTTAAAGCAGTGCTCCTCTGTTTGGAGCTTTTATGTATTACTGGAGACATGAGGCAAATAAAAGCAGCAGCTTGGCCCCAGGGGCTCAGCCGGAGCTCAGGTAACTGCTTCCAGTGGGCCGTTCCCCTGAGGCGGGCACGGATTTGCAGCCAAAAGTAAAATTAAAATCATCATTTGATAAATACTTTCTCACATAATTAAGATAAATTAATATAAATCATTTACAAATTTAAGTAAATTCTCTGTATTCACTCTCTACTTATACCAACCCCTTCCCAAACAATTCTTTGTTGGTTTATTGTGACATTCAGTTAAGTGAGAAAAAATCTCTGCGCAGTTTGGTAAACATTAAAGAGCTTTGTGCTAGTGCTTTGGGCTGGACTCATATTAAGCCTCGGCCTCCAGTTTTATGTCCATTAAAGTGGCTTCCTTGGTATAAAGAGCAGGTGTTTGTTTAAATAATGATCTAAAAGTTTTCCTTCCCAAACTATTGTTAAATGGACATATTGAATTGATTTTGGGCCAAGCAAGCTTTACAGACCTAAAAGTCTTATGGTGCTAACATCACAACCAGGGTATAATAACATTGGAACATTATTTGTATTGCCCAACAAATGTCACACAGCAAATATAAAGTAATCTGAGTCTATGTGAGCAAGCTACAGGGCATGGAAAAAACTCCCTCAGAGCAGGAGAGGAGGAAACATTTAGAGGAACTAAGAAAAACGGAGACCCATCCTCTCTGGATCAGCAACAGATAGTGGAACAAGAACCTAAGAAGCACCTAGAATTAGGAGCTATTTGCACGAATGACCTTGTGTCTAAAAAAAACAAACATGAGAAGTAAAAAGAAGATAGCTTCCAATCTAAGTTAATAGAGCAAGATTTTATTAAAAGTGATAATGAAAATTTGACTACGTTTAAACAGCAGATAGCTGTTTTTATTATAGCTGAAGCAGATATTGTTGCTTTTTCAAATCAACAAACTCTGTACAGAAAATGTTTTAAAAGCAAGCCTTATCAGATTTTAATGGGCAGTGTATATATCTTTACTAATACAGGCGAAGGCAGAAACGATGATTATTTTGAACACTTACTGTATTAGACAGTAAACTGCTCTAAATGGAATCGATCTGATAGGGTCTGTGCACCAAAGCAACTCGTCTGATCTGGCTTCAAAGCAAGCAGGAGAAAGAGAGATAGAGGTAGATAGAACTGTGTGTGTGTGTGTGTGTGTTGAAGAGCAAAGCTGTGGAAGGCTGGCTTCAGAACATAAGGTGTCCCTACGTTCCCCGAGCCCACAAATCAGTGGAGCAAACAGAGAGGGCAGAAGGGCAGTGTGGGGTTTAAACAACCATTACTGACAACTTCAAACTCTCTCTCTCTTCCTCTTTCTAACACACACACACACACACAAACATAAGCCTCACATGCCACTGCAACCTGCCTTTTCATCATTATCTACCTCTGTGTCCCAATTGTACACTGAACCCTATAAGGTATACACTGTCTATTACTGTGCACTTCATTCTAACAAGAAGTCAATGACTGATGTCGCTATGAGAATGTACATTACATCACTTGCAACCTTTGAAGTTGCTGCTGAATTAGAAAAGCAAAAAATGCTTCTTTTTTTTTATTTCCAAAAATATTTCTTTAATATGTTCATGGAAGTTTCAGCTTGAGGTTGTAAGGGAGCTACCTAGTGTTGAACTACGAATTCAGCATGATTTGAATAATTTCTCCTTCCTTTCCACATCACATTGCTTTGAGAGACACTGACACCATACACAAATGTTGTAAATATGCATATTAGTCTGCAATTTAAAATTTTAACTTTTATTTAACTGACAAAATGACATAGAAATGACTTTAAATGGTTTGGCTGAAGAACTTGGCCAAACAAATTTCTTGTAAATTTGATACCTGCAACATACATATTGCCCTTGTGAACTGAAGGTTGCAGGTACAAGCCCCAGCCTGAGTACCTCTGAGGTACTCTTGAGCAAGGAAACGTCCCACTACACTGCTCCCCAGGAGCTGTTGATAACTGCGTGCTGCTCCACATGTGCATGTATGATTGGTTAATTGCAGAGGTCACATTTTGTTGTGGTGCTAGAGTGTCTTCACAATGACAAATAGTCACTTGTTTCACTTGGTAACAGGTGAGGGAAACATGTTAGGGTATAAACTGAGCATCAACCACACTGCAAAGATGACTCATTTCTTTTTCCCAGACTTCATGAGAGGATTGTCAGTCAGTTTAAAAAGATCTTTTCTAAATAAAATGAACAAGATGACAATAAATTAAGCTATTTCTTCTGGCCAAGCAATCTCCGTAAACAAAATAGCACTTATACAGTAAATAGCAGACATATAACTTTCTGACACACTTTCTCTCTCTTGTTCTTCTTCTGTCTGTCTAATCATCCGATTTAGTATATGATAAAATTACAAGATAAAGCAAATGAGAATTTTTTCTTTCATGTTGTAAAAAATGTATTTCCTTCCGCTGGTGATGTTGTAAAAAATGTATTTCCTTCCACTGGCACTGAGATGGCCGCTGAATCATTCTTTTTTCATATCTGTATTGGAAATGAGTGGAGAGGACATTAGGGCTGACATTAGGGCTGTGTCCAGTGCTTGTGATGGGGCTCAGAGGGACCAGTCAGGGAGATAGTGTGTTGTTTTTCTGAATGACCCTTTAAAACCTCAGTGCACCTGCAGAGCACATGCACACATCTGGACATGCCATTAGTGAATGATGTAGGGCTGATGTTTGGCTATAATAATGCTTGAATGACTTTT
This sequence comes from Arnoldichthys spilopterus, assembly GCA_037974385.1. Taxonomy (NCBI): domain Eukaryota; kingdom Metazoa; phylum Chordata; class Actinopteri; order Characiformes; family Lepidarchidae; genus Arnoldichthys; species Arnoldichthys spilopterus. Next base: position 20,256,201 of record JBBPDA010000019.1, on the reverse strand, counting down.
TTTACATATGACACTAAAAGCCTAGCAGGCCGCCTGCAGACTGAAGCCTTTTATATATTTTATTATTCTGTGTGTGTTTCACCTTGCAATGAGCGTAGATGATTATTGTAAACATCTATTGTGTGTGTTTGTGTGTGTGTGTGTGTGTGTGTGAGCTATAATGTTTACTATTAAGTAATTATAGCAAACTTTAATGCTATGTTTTGGGTGCATTAACAAAGATGTTACTGAAAACTATTCTAGAGAATCATACTGCAGAGTGCATCATGTCTCTATAAAAAAGCTTTTCTTTTTGCGATCATGAACATTACTTATAAAAGCTCAGAAGACAAGTAGGTCCTTGATTATTGTGGATAGTAAATAAACTGTCTATGTATTTTTTGTAGATATGAGCTCTGGTATTTATGTTTTAATGACGTGACTTCTGGCTTCTATCTTCTATGTTTTTCACAGCAAAACCTTCTCTCTGATATTAATTTATGAAAAACCTAAAATGTTGGCATGTCTTCTTCTGAGGTGAACACACCTTGTGTTAAAGCTCACAAATCATGAACGTTTAGTGCTGCACTGGTGAGCTTTAGTGTTAGTAATAGCCCATCAGTGTTAGCTAAAGAGCAAGACTCAGTCAAGCCTTTTTCAAAACAAAAGTCCACCAGTTTCATCCTTTATTGGCCCAATGGTTTCCAAGGGTATCTTCCAAGGTTCACTGATAAACCTTCCTTTGTGCTACAGATTTTTAGCACGCAATCACTACTGCACCTGTTTGTGTATTAAGAGTAAGAACTACAATATGTTAAATTTCATTCAAAGCCTCTTTTTCCTTTCTTGTAAAAGATTCCTGAAGATGCAGTTTATCCACTCTTATGGGTACTCAGATAAAAAGCAATCAGAAGGAACATGCCTAATTTTAACTTGGTTGAATATTGGATTTACATCATCTATGTTTTTCCAAAGACCAGAATCCAACAGCATTATTGGCCCATGCCAGTGAATCAGAACATGAAATGTTATGATTTTTTTAATGCTTCCAAAGTTTCTGTGAGGTTAGGGTCAGTACATGACCTTGGCCCACCTTGTGCTATTTTTCTTTGTGTGTATATGTGTATGTATGTGTGAGTACTGCTTTAGCTGGAGCTTGTGTGTGTGTGAAGTGAGTGGACCCCTAGGAAACGAGCCAGGAGTCCTGTTGGGAATTCCAGCACGTCACAGTCATAAATCAAGCCTCTGCTAATTGGTGGGAAAACAACACTCAAGCAGTATATAACCTTTTATGTGTCTCTGTGTTCTTTATTACGATACTAACGAGCGGCTGTACATCAGTACTGGACGCCAGAATTGGACATAAAAACATCGGCACCTTCCACTGCGTTCAATGTGTTGATGTGCAGCACTTTAGCTGGCTGGGATCCCCTCATTTGCATGTGCTAATTAGAATGCCAATTGGCCTAATTAGCCCAGGGGACCACACAGGCACTGTTGCATTAAATGGTTCATTCTTGTTATGACTCAGCCATTCCCAGCAGTCCCAGCAATTACAGCTGCAGTCATATCCTCCGCAGCATGTCTGTATTTTTCCAGCTGAACTAGCCTTTTTCCACATTTGCTCTTGGTTAGCTAATTGCTTTATGTCTGTTGTGCAAAATTGCATAAGGATGAATAGGGGATTTGCATCCAGATGCACTATAGTCCAGGCTGCTGTATAAGGACCTGCACAGTCTCAGCTTAGATCTGAAAATTACTCCTTGCTTTATAGTTTATTCAGTGGGCAGTGGTGGCTTAGTGGTTAGGGCACTGTGCTGGGGAACCTGAAGGTTGCAGGTTCAAGTCCCGGCTCAGGCACTACTGAGGTACCCTTGAGCAAGGTACCATTCCACTACTCTGCTCCATGTATCCCAAGGCTATAATTTATTCTGGTACAAGAAACTGTCTACCTTGCAAGAAACAATGTTTAGTTATTTTTAGTTCTTCTCTCATGCTTACTCTCATTATTTCCATATGCTTAAGGGTTGTTGGGCATTGGACAATGTTGAGAAACACATTAGCAGGCTTTACTTTAAACTCTTTCTTCACAAGATTTTGTATTTATAAATTTTGCATTCACTTTGTTCCTACCCTAATACTGATGCACTCAATCGTTCCTAAAGATTTGGCTGGTTTGAATTAATGGTGTTGCAAAGCCAAGAAAAAAGCAAAAGAAATAAACTCCAGAAATTGTTTAATATATAATGTATTCCTTAAAGACCCTTACTATTACTTAGCAATTGGTGCTAAGTGTGGTGCAAAAAGTGCTGTTATGAGATGCCTTTTAGCTGTTGAAAAAGATGCACTGAATCGTTCCCTGAAGAATCGTAATCATGAGTGAGGTCGGGGATTTCCACACGGAGTCAAAGAAGTTCAGACGCAGACCTCCTCTAAGTGTGGAGACTAGAAGCTCATTAGCGAATGCTGAACGTGTGTTCAATAGCTATATCTCCCACTAGAGCAAGAGACGGGGGGGATTGAACACTCAGCTCCAACTGCCCTTAGTACTGATTTGTTTCATGACCTGATTGAACAAGAACAGAGAACTAAAGATCTATAACAGCTCAGATGCTGCTGGCCTTTGTTCCTTTACTGGCACACACACATGCTGTATTGGCTTAGGGAATCTTGAAAAGTATTGATGGGCATGATGAGGTTAGCAAAGCAAGGCTCTCACTAAACCTACTGACACACACACAAGAAAGTGGTGACTTTGGAAATAATTGGAGATGGTGATGAAACATTGACTATTGTGTTAACCCACATATGCATGGAAGTGTGAGTGTCCTTGACTAGAATGTGGTCTGAGGCTAAACTAGCTCAGCTAGCTAACTAATTGCTGTTAGAAATGTTCTTATGCTCAGTACTTCAAACACAAGGCAAAAAAAAAACAGCAAGAGAGAGATGGAAGTACGGTAATGTTTGATTCTCTCGACCCTTCTTTTGCTTGTTTCCTCCACTGCCTTAGTGACCTTGCCAACTCTGCTGTCAGTCTTTTGGCATCTGAACTTCCTGGCAACCTTTACTGTCTCATGGCCCTCCCAGCAACCTTTAGCATGGCAGCAGGCCCTGGTTCATACGGGCTGGGGTGAAAGCATACTCTCTGCAGCACTGTCCGCCCTCTACTCGTTAGCTTTCTAATTAGCCTATAGCTACTTAATGAGCTGAACAAAGTGAGGCGGTGAGCTAATGTCTTGTTGGAAGGCAGACCATGCTTGGTGTTGTGGTGCGTTAGTCGCCGTGTAGTGCTCTTGAATGGGCTTTAAATCGTCTCCTGTTGTGCAGCTTGTCTCTGGGCGTTCTAGGCTGTATATTTTACAAGATGGGTGTGTTTGAGAGGGAAATGTTGGCTTCTACATATCACTAGTTAAGTAGAAAGCCGAGTGTGATACCTACGAGTTAGATTAAAGGAAAAGTTTGGAGAAAAATCGGCTTTCCCCGCTTAGACTACATGTCAGCCAAGAAACAAATGGTGTCTGATGTTTGCTTTTTTAGTTTTGCACTGGATCTAGGAGGTTTAATAGCAATTGAAGCTTAGGCTCATCAATTAGCATTGTGCTAAGTGTCGTCCTAACCCCAACTGCATATGTGGTTTCTGATACTGTAAAAACATGATGCTATGTAATAGACAATACTTTAGACAAAACATTAGTTCATTGAGCCTCAAATTAGAATTTTAATGAACTCCATGTTTTAAGTCCACCAGGGTTCTGCTTTTTAAAATTAAATTTTTTTATGTGAGTCCTGTCAGATATCCTGTTTAAGTCTGGTCTCCAGCCATGCAGATTTAACATGAGCTCTACCTTTCATCCAGGCTGCAAGGTGGTTAATGTGGACTCTTTGTGAACCTCCAGAAAGGCAGAATAGAATTCAGGCTTTAGCAGACTTTACATGTTGAGTTCCCAAAAAATTAATAATTAAACTTGAAAAAAAAAAAATAGTAGCTTTTAAAGTATGAAATAGGTGAGCATTTGCACATAAAATCAGATGCAAATGCACAGGCTATGGTGTTGATATCAACCATGGAATGGCTCAAACTTTAGTGCCCTCTAAGTGTTTTTTATACCTCTCCAGTCTTATGGTTCTTTTTTAGATTCAATACAATGACGCCACAGATTGTAGGTCCAAAGCCCATGAGGTAGCTAATGATGAACTGAACGATAATATTGTTTCCTAAAGAACTGTAATCAAATGAAATTGAAAGTTTGATCTAACATTTTGCAAAGTACACATTAAAGTAAAACAAAGTGTACAAAGTATTAAATACAATAATAATAAGGTTTTTTTTTTTCAGTTCAGCCCTCTAGAAAAGTAGTTTTGGCAACAAGTTTACATTGTTGACATTTTTTTATGTAATATTTTTGTAATTGTATATGACTTTTGAAAAAGACATATTAAATCATTTAAGTTTAGACGCAGACCACAAGAATAACCCAGTGATTATTTTGGTCAAGAGTGTGAAACTCCCAGCTAATATTTGTTCAGCATGTTACCTGGTTATGAAAAATTATATGGCCCCTGCAGACCATTCCACAAGACCCATATTTTAGTGGTATTGTGTGTTGCTATTGCTTTGTACAAGTCTGACTTCTGTACCAAGTAATGCCTCAACCGGCTTAGCATAAAATCTGTTTATTTACATTTACAGCATTTACAGATGCTCAGAGTGACAAACAACAGTGCTTTGTAGTCCATGTCTGTTCTTTTATCTGTAGGGCTAAACCTGTCAACAGCTGTCATTCAATTAGTTAATTTTATTGTTTGTACAGATTGTTATTCTGAAATTTGCAACTTGCAACTATGGCGTTATATTTGTGTCAAAAAAGCTTGCTCACAAGTCAAATATTATTTCACACAGGCAGATATTACTACCACTGGCATAGTGTCTGTCCTCATGCACACATTCAACACAAAAGGGTACAGAGCAGAAAGTGGCAGTAGCCGAGCAGAAAGTGCCTCATGCATGGTGCCTGAATTGTTGCTTGCTGCATAGCTCTGTACATGCAGGTGCTAAAATTTACCTCTCCCATGTTTTTGTTTCTCATTTGCAGTTCTCTATATTACTCTCAGTTGTTGAATTTGTGAGCAAGCAATGCCATACTACCCATCCTGCTCACTGTAATGGCTTAGTTTGTAAGTAGTAAATTATTAATTATATAGTCTTGCTTTTATACATGTTAGTCACATTGGCCTCTGTGTAAAAATTAATAAGTAAACCTTACTAAACCATGTGTTGGCTGATCGACTACATTTTGAAAAACTGCAAATTTGACCTTTTGCCAAACTCAGTAGGTGTGTTTGGTGAGGTGTAATTGTGTTCAGTTTGTGTTTGAGCATTTATTTGCCTTGCAGTATTGGTGTACAGCTTATAATGACTTTTCTGCAAAGTTTATTTGCTATTCAATTCCAGTGCCATGGCTGCGCTCAAGGGTGAATATCGTCTGAAACACAGATGCCATTTCTGTCAGTGTTGGATGACTGGCTTTTGAGGATGAAGTCATGTTTTTCTGTGCAGCGGGAGCTGGTGTGTGTTTTTTATGGTGAACTCCTTTCAGACTGGGTGGCCCTGGTCTTCCCATAGCAGGTGGAAGTACAGGATCACGATTAGAGGTCAGAGGACCATCATTAATAAAACTGAGGCTGATTTAGCCCACTACGTGCCCATAGACTGTAGGGGAAATTGTGGAAACAGTATCTGAGCCGCTTAACAGTTCTCCCATAGTTTGTCCAGAGTAAAGTGTCTTGTGTGTTCCCCTTTAGCTCAACTAAACCAGTCTGATCTGGTCTGATACAGACTGATTTATGGGCTTGTACAGTGAAGATGCATTAGCTTAACCTGGTATGGTGCTGTATTATAATTTAATACCAAATGTTATGGGTGATTTTAATCCAGTATGAATCTGCAGTATGTAGTACTTTTACAGTCTGACTGTAATAACAGAGAAGTATTTTTATCCATTTGTGAAGTTGATTTCAATCATAAAAAATAGTGTTCAATAATCTAAAATAAATAAACAAATAATTTATACAGAGCACACTGATTTTACGCCATTTAAATGTCATGCATCATTTGCACATGAATAAAATGTATTACATTAACACAATTATTTACATTTACATTTACATTTAATCATTTGGCTGACGCTTTTATCCAAAGCGACTTCTAGGACAGAGGAAACAATCAAGCATTCGCATTGCATAGATGATCAACACTGAGAGTGGTGCTACACGGAGACCGACACATTGCTGGTGGTTGTATGATAAATAACAAGCGCAAATTGCCAAGTGCTTATACAACCACAGAGAGCAACTACTGCCATAAATAAACACACCAAGATCTTAAACTACTGCAGTAAATAAACACACCAAGATCCTAAACTACTGCA
>JBBPDA010000019.1:20231538-20249694 GCA_037974385.1 Arnoldichthys spilopterus | reverse complement strand
AGGAAATTCCATATGCCAAGTTCTTATACTACTAAAGAGAGAACTACAGTAGTAGATACATGTGCCAAGTGCTTGTAGGAACTGTTGCAGTTCAGCAATATTCAAGTGCAGAGTGAAATAAAACTGGAATTATGAATGTATCGTGTGGAAAATTAAAGAAAATATTTACAACTACATATTTCACATAGATCTTTGTTTGTATGGTGGTGTCACTGTGACAGGGAAATGTATTATGCCAAAATATTTCTTTTTAATTTTCTTCAGATTGGTTGGGGTGTTTGTCTCCAAAAATAATTTAAAAGGAGAAAGAATAAAAACAAACAAAAAAATTATTTCCATGTCATTTTGAACCATTTCCATTTATCACGACATTTTGACACAATATAAACGCCAGACAAAAACGGAGATGCAGGGTTATTATTATTATTTTGCAACACATATCCCCATATATATATAATCATTCTCATTCTCACTCTTTCTCTTTCTTCTCTCTCATTCTGTGATTCTTTCTCATTCTTTCATTCACTCTTTCTCTCTTTGTCTTTCACTCCCATTCTTTCTCACCCCTCTTCCTCATTCTCTCCCTTATTATCCTTCTCTTCCTTATTCTCTCTCTTTCTCTCTCTCTCTCTCTCTCTCTCTCTCTCTCTCTCTCTCTCTCTCTCTCTCTCTCTCTCTCTCTCTCTCTTCCTCTTTCTGTGTGTATGTGTGTGTGTATTTAGACAGGCTCAGTCTCACTGGCTGCTTCTGAACAAGCACAGGCCTGTTCTACGCCGGTGGCCAATAAAATGAGAAAATCAACCACTGTGCTACCTTCCATGCGCCAACCAGACAAATACACTTGTTTCTGTGCAACTGTGGGTGTGTGTATGGACAAGGCTTTGCATCTGATCAGTCCAAAGATTTCACACAAGTGTTCAAAAGGCTAACACAGGAAAGACTAATCAGTGGCTAAAGTGTGTGTGTGCGCGCATGTTCATGCTGCCTTGTGCAGGTGTATTATATCACTTTTCAAAGGCTTTCATCTTCATCATCATGAATGCAGTGTATAAATGGGCTTACTGCTTTAATGTATGGTGCTGTGGGGCGCTGTTTATTAAGCAGCACCTGAGCCACATCCTCTACACAGGAGCAAAGTGTGTGGGTATTAGCGCTCAGCCAGTCAAAACAAGCAACAGCAGACCTTTCTATCTCCTTCATGTTACAGTAAGAGCTGATACTTTTAGTGCAAAACTATCTGATCTTATCGGAGTGTGTGGGGGACATACTTTGGATCATGGTGGCTTATTGTGTTGTGCTCACGTTTGAAAGTGTGTGCTCCTCACACCTGCGCAGTGAGGATGAGGGACAGGTGGTTCTGAACCTTCTTAAAGGATATAAGCATCATCAACAAGGTTCTGTTGGCTACACCCTTACAAAAAGGTTTTTTTTAGGGTTCTTATAGCCTATAAAGACAGTTGTATAAGAGCTTTAACAAACAAACGAACCACTTGCATTGTTAAAGGCTATATTTGCATGGTTAAATGGTTCAGCATGGCCGAGAATCTTTGGAAAGAGCCATATGAAAAACTTGAAAAAAAGTTCTCTATGGCACCAAAAACATTCTTAACTTTAATTAGGAATGCTTTATGTTGCATTATGTCCAGTTTGATGATGTTAATAATGTGAGATGGGTTATAGAGCTGGCAGTGTATCTGAATGATGCTGACACACCTGTTCCTAGCATAATTATGCGGAACACATTGTGCTAAATAGGCAGCTGCCTCCTACTTTGAGTGTAGCACTTTGTTAGATTCATGTTCAAAAGACAGCTTTTATCACTTCATTTATGAATTTAACATGCCAGCTTGAGAAATTTTTTATCTATATTACAATTTATACATAAATGTGCTACTGCATTTCTTGCATTAATTTGCCCAACACTATGTGAGCTTTTAAGATTTTTGGGGGGTCAACGTGTTCCAGCTTTTTCTCTTTCCCTCAAAAACCAGAAGAGCTGTTTTAGACAATTTTTGGCTATTTTTAAATTTTGTGTTTGATTTCATTCTAATGTGTTTGTTTAGACTGCTTTGCTGTTTTTCACACCTTCCATTTTAAAACAACACACTTCAGTTCCACTGCAGATGGATGCTGGAAGAAGTTCCATGTCAGCTCTATAGTGAGTGATCTAGTATTTGGTTCTATTGTGAGTATTTGGACCTCAAGTTACTTGGGCTGCTTGTACATCTAAAATGTTCAACATACACAAGCAGATACATTTGCACAGATTCACCTCAAACACACACATACACACACACACACACACAAACACACAAACACACACACACACTTTCAGGCACACACATGGTACACAGATGCTTTAAGTAGCACAGACAGGAATGATGTGCCTCACTGCTGTCATTCATCACTCTTGGCTGAGTGTGTGTGTGTGAGAGAGTGTGTGTAGCTTACATGCAGGTGTCTCTTAAAGCTGCATTGGTTCTTTGTTACTCAGTTGGTTTATTTGAAGTGCTGAGCTGCACACACCCGTAACTCTAACTGATGACTTTTCAGGAAGACAGTAAACACACACACACACAGCTGGGTTTTAGAGAAGGTGTATGGCCTGCACTGCAGATGTAAATATAGCAGTGAGGTCATTGTGCAGGATGAGTGTTGGTAGCGTAATTCACAGAAAAGTGTTAAATGCTTTTAACACTCTCTCTCTCGCTCTCTTTCTCTGTGCCTTTTCCTCACCATGTATCAGTCTCCCTCCTTCTGTCTATTGCCTGTCTCTGTCTCTTACTACCCCCTCTCTATCTGTCTATCTGTCTGTCTGTCTGTCTCTCTGGCTCTGGCTCTTTTTGGCTTACTGCTACTAGATGGCTGTGGTGTTTGTGATGAAGCCATGCAGGAACAAAGAATATGTTTAAAAACAAAGATGATTGAAATGAAATTTCATTTCTCCTCAGTAGCTTATGACTGTCAGAAAGATAATAAAAAATAGTTGGTTCTTCTGGATGTACGATGGTAATATTGCGCTTATCATCAGGCTAACTAGTAGTGGCCTGTGTGTAATTGTTAATTAATGACAAAGTGAATTTTACACTAAAATAGTAGCATAAGCAGCACATTGAAAAAGATTTGAACATTTTCCTAACGAGATGTTACACAACTCACTTTAGGCAAAGGGAAAGCTTAGGGTTGCATTCTATGTAAGATATATTATGCAAGTACCCACTGGTCTTCAAGGGCGAAGTTTTGAAAAGAAATGCCTTGATTGTTTAATTACATCTGTGGTAACTTGGAAGTTGTTTCAGTTTCATTTTTCCCAAACCATGCCTTTAAACCTCACTGTCTGTTAAGTTTTTTTTTTTTTTTTTTGCCCTTGTTTAACCCTTTTAATGGCCACATCAAGAAAAAACAATGAAAATCTTTTTTCTTTGAATTTTATATTTATTTGGGGCAATGACAATGATGTTTAATTCTTAATTCAGTTATTTGTTTTATGTTTATTATTTTTAAATATAGGCTTCTCTCAAACAGTCAAGACAATTCTCTTTATAGTTAAACTCTGAATCCATAAACAAATTAGTAAAAATCAAATAAAATTCTTGAATTCTCTTAAAACTCCACAAAACTGCTCACAAATGCATGTTACTGTAGCAGAACCACCTGCAACTAGCATGGATTTGTCTAATGCCAGGTGAAGAAGCTCACAGAAAAGGTCTGCTGATTAAAGACACAGTGAAATTCAGTGGATTTTTTTACCATAACTTACCTAAATCAAGTGGTAGAGATGTAGCAGTCAGGTTGAGTTAAGTTCAGTGCATGTTTTAATAAGATAAGGCAAAGGGTTAAAGTTGGAAAGTACCTATTTGTTAGTCAAGAAACATGCCTCAAAAATAATCTAGATATTCAGCTTTTTACAAAGTTTAGCTTTCAGCCCACTTTTCAAACATATATTTGACCTGCACATTCACTGTTTATTCTGAATTATCAAGAGTATTAGTTAGTCCCTCTTTGCTGTAGTAACAGCAGATATTCATCCTAGAAGACTTTATACCAGATGTTGATACATTTCTGTGAGAATTTGATTGCGTTTAGACGCAAGAGCATTAGTGATATCAGGATCTGATGTTGGATGATTAGTTCTGCATCATAAATGCCACTCCAACTCTTCCTAATGGTATTGGATGGAGCTCCATCGCTCCAGAGAATGTAGTGCTCCACTAATCCACATTCCAGTGGTGGGGGTTTTTATACCCCTCTAGCTGATGCTAGCCGTTAGGCCTTAGGCTCAAATAGGGCTGCATCAAAACATCTCATTCTGTTAGCAAAGTTTTTCTTTGGAAATTACACAAGGTCTACGCATCAACAGAACACCTGCACACACTGAAAAGTTATAGTAGCGGAATTCACACATTCATTGGAGTGTATGGATACTTTTGGACTGTAGTCCTGTTTGTCTGTATCAAGTTACATTTACTGACTTCATATGTACCATTTGGAACCAGTCATTAAGTAGCAGCCACATTGGATATCGACTAGCTGGTGAGAGGGGGTTGAAAAGAAGAAGCTCATTGATTTGATTTGAGGAGATCATACTTGAAGTGTTTTTCAGATGGATCTTATGAACCGCCTAGTAGTCTGAAACTCTCAAGGGAATATTGTAGCGTTTGTAGCTGAGCATAGTGGGATTAAGTGGGCTAATATTACTTTGGCTCCTTTTCTTCCCCACCGATGTCCTTAATCATAGTATATATTACACAATGATCATTAGTGTTTATTGTAGGGGGGACTTCTAAAAGTGGACCTGCAGCATGTAGCTGTTTCTAGCAATCTCCGATGCCAGAGCGGTTGAGCTGCAAGTTGATTAAAGAAAGAAAGAATAAAAAAATGCACCTTTGAAAATGAAGGAAACGACTTTCCACAGCAGATGTGTTACTACATTGCCTATTATGTTGCCCATTAAATAGGCTCTCTCAATGGCCCATTATTTTCTCCAATAAAAACCGGCTCACTGCGCCCTACATATCCATCCCCCCCCCCCCCCCAACTTGCATCCACTTCAGAAAGCATATTTAAGAAACGATGAAATCCCCCTGTATAAAATGAAACATTTGATGTCTTAAATATGAACCAGACGGTGTTTGGGCTAACCATGGCAGGTGTGGAGAGGGCCAATTCACTTCAATAACGACGAGTCTCCTCAGAAAATCTGCCAGAGAGCAACCCCCACCCCCACCCCACCCCCACCTCACACACCACACACCTTCTTCTGCCTTCCGCCTGCCCTCAGATTACTCAGAGGTAGTTCCCATTACGACAGCGCTGGAAGGCTGGAGAAATTCATGGCCTGAAGCAGGAGACATATGAAACCTGGAACTTATGCACAGAAAGCAACTCAATGTCTTTTTTTTTCTCCTTAGCATGTTGTGGAATTTCTATAGTGAGAGCAGTTTGGGCATCACCTTTATGCTTTGTCTTTTTAAAAAACTATTTTGATGAGATTGCTCTTGTCCTGATTTTTTATGACGCTAACTTTTTACGAAGTGTAGAATGTTCATGTGAATAGACATACTAATAAATAAGGGTTTTTGTATCAAAACACATTAAAGGCTTCACACACACAATTTATGATATCACATTCACTAGAGAAATAAAAATGTGTTTTGCATTATGCATCAACTGTTATTTTGTTCAAACCTCTATATATTCAAAGAGGAATCTTTTTTGGAATGAAGCCCCAACATTCAGTTGCTAATTGCAACTATTCATGAGAGAATATGGTGACTAAATGTTCAGTAACAACCAGCAGTAAAAAGTTCAGATAAATTATACATTTTGGAAATTATGGAAGAGTCCTAAACTCTTTGTAAGTATTGAGTTTTCTAAAAAGGTATGGAGGCAAAAGTTATATTTATATTGTATATTCATTTAAAATATTTAAAAGCAAAAAGCAAACATTATGTAAAAAATTCATGTGGTACATTGATGTGTGGTGCTTCAACTAATATGCAGTATTACTGTTAGTGTTAGTACATGTATTCAGAACAGAAATGACAAATCTTCCAAAAATAATATGTTAATGCTATACTAATAAGTATAAAAACAAAGTGCATTATACAAAGTTACTCTTTTATTCCTCATTAAGTATGGATGCACTTGAGAAAACATTTGCTTTTTTCTCTGTGGCAAAACTCAAGGCTTTTTACGTATTGAGGTGGGTGTCACTGTCATTTAAAACTTGTTAAATGATAAAAAATATATAGTTTTACAACTAAAGTTTTAGGTAGTAATTTGATGAATAGCTGCAAACTCCATAGTTAATGTCATTACATTCACTAAAGACAGCAACCTAGATAGATAAGTAAATAATAATAATTAACAGTAATAATTAACGCTGTTCTCTACTTATGAGCAGCCAAACCCATGCATTACATATGTAACAAAAAAAGGAAGATCACCCTGGCCCTGCAATTTATGCACAAAGTCAGGTAAAATGATTGCTGTCTGAATGGTGCTTAGGTTACTGTTAGTAAATCCCTGCAGTACTCTTTAGACCATGAGAGAAAAAGAGGGCCAAAGTCAAAGCTTAACGCAGACGTTCAGGTCCGCCTTTGCTTTTTTGGTCTCCTTTCATTGCTTCATCATTGTTTGCCATTATGACATGATGATAAACCACCCAAAGCAACTGAGCCTGTTCATGTCAATCAAGTGTACAGAATCCCTCTTTCACTCGGCCCTGGGTGATGGAAATGCCTACCCTCCTTAAAGCATCTTAAAGAAATAGGAGCCTGGAGTATTGTCCTTTTTTGGCTTGAGCCTGGAGTATTGTCCTTTTTGGCTTCTGACATATTGTTGTAATGTGATGGAGCATCCGGATGAGATGTGGCATTCTAGAAAGGTCAGCTCATGGCCGTCTCAGAATCCGTCTGTCGCCGAGATGATGGCAGCTGTCATATGGATGCTGGCATGTGCAGTCATCCCACTACACAGAAAAAGAGATGGACCTTTATGTTCTGCCTGACGATTGAGCCTGTTGTTTCAGGGCATTAGGGTGTGACCAGGAGCATGATGCCTGCCAGGAGACCCTCTAATGTCCCACTGATGTTTCTATAAGCAAAGTGACGTCACATGTCCTGACTGGTTAAGCTGCCTTTTAGGTCTGTGTGTATGATGCCATGAAGAAAGTGCATGCTGTGGACATAATATGAGCTAAATCACAGCAGATAACATTGTACTTTTATTTAAATGGAAACAAAAGTAAAAAGTTTTTTTCAGATCATGAAATGACATTTTATACATGACAAAGGCAGCCTGATTTAACAAAACATTTTTAAATGATCATTTTGTTTACTGAAGGAACAAATTTTACATCAACTGGTCCTGTGCAAAAAGTAACGAAAGGTAAGACTTAAACAGTGGGCAGTGGTGGTCAAGTGGTTAGGACCTTGCCCCGTGAACAAAAGTTTGCACGTTCAGGTCCTGACCTAGGTACCACTCTGATACCCTTGATCAAGGCACCCACTACAGTGCTCACCGGGCACTGTTGAAAGCTGCCCACTGCCCCACGGGTGATGGGTTAAATGCAGAGGTCACATTTCGTTGTGGTGCACTTTGTGTGTAATTGAGGGTTTTCACAATGACAAATAAGCCACTTTCACTAACTCCATTCAGATGTTGTGGCAGGACCTTCAATGGGCAATTCATGCCTAAAAGTGGATGAAAATTCCTCAGTTATGTAAAAGACCACAATTGGTAAAAGATCTCTAGTCATGGAAAATGTTTGGTTCAAGCTGTTGCTGCTAAGGGTGGCACAAACAGTTTAGAGAGCAATATATTTGGCATATGAGTGATGCATGCCTTGTCAAACATTTCCTTCACTGTTTTTGTTTTCTCAGTTCTCCTTGTATTACATTTTTTATGAGAATCTGAAGCCATTTAGTGTAATGGATATGCACTAACAGAGGAAATCAAAATAGTTTTTCACAGCACTGGATCTGTAGGGGAGCATGAATGAATAATTTCCTTCTTACAGTAAATGGAGCTGATCAGCTATAATATGCTTGGTGGCTGAAGTTTGTTTTAATAGTATAATACAATGTTTTACACTCTCCCAGTTAGCCAGTGATCTGACATTGTATGATGTTCTGTTGAATATGCTTAATAACTAAAGAGATTAGAAGAACTTAAACTTTGTTTGTACACTTGTCCATTTTATAGACATTTTATTGTACAGTTACTGTTAAGCTCTAGGGTAAAAGGGAAACATCTTCTAAGGTTGCTCAGGCAATGACAAAAGGACACTTGTACCTGAATCAAATCAAAGTGCTCTTATCATTCTATTACTTGGAGACGTTATCTGTGGAAGTAGGTTGGTTATAAATTCAATTTCAGGTGAGAGATTTTTTATGTTTACTGATGCTAGCTTTGCAGAACGCCGATGAGGGAGCAGTCCATGCATGTCAGGGAATTCATTTAGGCCAAAGTGCATGCGAGATGCAGAAGAGCACTGACAGGCAGGGCTTTCTCAAGGGCATGGGACCAGGTTGTTCTCGCATGTAGATCCATGTTTTATTCACATCTATTTGCTTTCATTTGGCCTGTTGTTATCGAGTGATTGCTTCAGTGGGGGGAAAGTGTGACCGGAGCTGCTGCCCTCTGTTTCCTCTGTCATGTGGCTGCCTACCTAGCTGTTGACAGGTTTTATTTGGTTAAAAGATTTCCCCAATCTGTTAGCTGCAGATGCACGTAGATGATTCACCCCATGACAGTTAGAGCGAGACAATGTGGCAATTCATTTTCACCCCTTTGTATTCTCAGGAGCGGGAACATTGAAATGGGGTCGGCCTACTGAAGGCTTCTGTCCTGCTGTTTAACTCTACAAGGCATACTGCTGGGGTTGGAATTCTGTCTGATGTATACCAGTGCAATGTTAACAATAGAAACAGTTATACACTACTGGGCAATTAATGTTTTGCTGGTAAAATTCCCTTTCACAGGTGGTCAAGGTAATGACTACCCTGTTGTTTCTACTACAGCTTGAAATATTTGTTGTACACCGTTGGAATCAGACTATAATCTGATAATGACTGTCACTACAAACAGACACTATCATGAATAATGTCTCTGGTTGCTGGATGTCAAGTTTGGGCCAAGTTTAAATAGAATTTTGCTGGGCTACATTTGAATTGGGACAGAATTTTGGGCTGCAACAAGGCTCTTATGGAATTTGCTTGGCTATAGTCAGGATTGAAAAAAAAATGTTTGGGGTATAGTTGACATCATGGAAAATTTGTAATAATGCTACTGTAAGGGATCAGGTAGGATCACCTACAGGTGAAGGGGGACTACCGCCATCCAGCAGTCGGCGGTTTTGTGTTTGTGGCTTGCTATTCGAAAATAAAGACTCTTTGTTAACCGCACTGGTTTCCTGCCTTACCTCCGATCGTGACAGCTACATTTGATTTTAAACAAAATTTGATTCTGGTACTGCTGGGTTTGACCAAAATGTCACAGGATTACAGTTGGGTTTGGACACAGTTTTGTCAGGTTAATGATAGACTTGGACTTGACTGTATTACTTTTAGGTACAACAATAGAAAACTGTTGGGTTACAGTCTGGTTGGAACAGAATTTGGGAGACTATGGCTAGCTTGGGACGGAATTGTCTAAGGTGTCAGATTTTCTTAATTTGGAATTTTCTTAAATTGGGTTCAGACCAGTTTTTGGGTTTTTTTACATTGGGTTTGCACAGAGGTATTAGGCCACAGTTGAGTTCAAACAGAACTTTATCAGCCAACAGTCGGGTTTGAAAAGGAAAACATAATCTCTTAAGGTTGCACAGGCAAGAACAGTTCTCAGGGAATCAAATAACAACGTTCTGTGTGAATTCTATTGGGATACATTTGGGTTTGAACAGAATTTTGTCTGTTTACAGTCAGGTTTGAACAGAATTTTGTCAGGCTACTGACATGTTTAAACAGAAATTTTTCAGGCTTCAATTGGGTTCATATAGAACATTGTCAGATTACAGTCAGGTTTGAACAAAGTTTTGTTGATCTGTAGTCAAGTTTATACAGAAATTTACTGGGCCATGTTTAAGTTTAAGCAGAATTTTGTTTGCAGAATTTAATAGAATTTGACCATCCTGTGAACGTAAACAGGATTTGAATACATTCAGGTTCAGATTGAATTTTGTTAAATTGCATTTAGGTTTCAACTGTAAAATTAAGATGAATCTGAGAATTTTGTTGGGCTATGGTTGGCGTCAAACATCTCATTTACACGATTAGGCTAACATTATATAAACTGTTCTCATGTTGGTGCAAAGCAGGTGTCTCCAGCACATGCTCCTTCAGAGTTAATGTGTTCTTTAAGACACCTGATCCTGTTAATCAAGACCTTATAGAGCCTTTGAACAGCAGAATCTAAATTTGGCCTGAAATAAAACTGCATGAGGCTTTGGGGTGTCAGCAGTCATTTTCAGTGTAATTAAAAAAAATTTTTATATTCTTCTGTTTCTCTTTTTTGTGCTCTAGGTAAAGTGAAGTGTGTGTTTGATGCCCAGACACCCATGTGTCCTGTCTGTCAGACTGTTCTGCAGCCAGGGGAGCTGCAGGAGCACATGCAGACAGAGATTGAACGACTTACACAACTACATCTGAGGTACACGCACATACATATCCTGTTTTGTATTACAATATCTGTACTGCAACACCGCTATTTATACAGTGTAACTCAGCTAAACTGGGCTCATTTGAAATTAAAACTGAACTGAGATCCAAAGTGCTGAATGGAAAATGTTTGATTAGCTGAGACAATGGCATGTAGTATGCATGCATTACCAGCACACTCACATCAGTATGTTCACATTTCCTCCCCTTTGCCTATTAGCTACATCTTTCCTCTGGCACATTAAATGCTTCCAGGTTATGATGGCATATTTATCAGCAGCCTCAGGCCCTCCTCCATCACACACACACCACTCAGAATACACACCCTCGCATTCCTTGCCACATATTTCACAGCCTCTCATGCTCTGGGCGACGCTGGTGAAAATCACAGCGGGTTTAATAATGCCAAATATCACCAACCCGACATCAGCATCACACAGGGAGGGGCAAGGGGTGAGGCTTTCACTCCACATGAAGGATTCGTTCAATAAAGACATTACAGCTCTAATCTGCTTAGTGACAGAACCGTGGACAGTAATTGTGTCAAATTGTATTCGGCCCAAGGGTGTGTTTCAGCTGTACAGGAAAGCAGAATGGAGACAGCTTTGACTGTGCATGTATCTATGTGTGTATGCATGCATGTGTGTGTGTGTGTGTGTGTGTGTGTGTAAGAGAGATAAACAGAGACAGTGAGAGTTTGCATTGTACCTCCTTTAGTGACTTTCCCCTTTTTTTCATTTAACGGTTTGTTTTTTATGTTTTTATGCATATATATCATTTCAGTAATTCACAACATGGCCCATACTGTCAATGAATAGAAACTGAGCTGCACAAACAGCCAATTTAAAGTGGTTGTGATGTCACAACCATAAATTTATTAAATATGACCACCTATTTGGCCTACAGCCACACCTATTTACACTCACGTGATGTGGAGTATATATGCGTGTTTGTTACTTAACCACATAATTTTATTTAGAAATGAGAGGCAAATTATCTGAACGTTTATTTATTTTGGATAGTGATGTATTTTATCTGTGCCTGAGTAAGTGTTTTTCTCTTTCAGCCCAAGCTCCTTGCAGAAGGAGTGTCTTTCCACAGGTTTTACAAAGGTAAGTGCTATGAGACATAAAGTATAAAAAATGAAATTCAATAAACAATCAACATCTAAAATATAAGAAATACATTTCCCCAACTGTTATAAAAAGTTATTTATATAAATGTAACGTATTATTGTTTTTATTATTATTATTAGTGTCTAAATGCCTTCTACATGGTTAAAAGGAGATTTTGATTCTCTTGATTATTCTTAGACAATTTTCTCTGCTCACATTAAGCGAGAAGGGGGTTCCTCTCCCCGTCCCGCAGATGAAGCCGTCCACTCAGACAGATACCAGGTGAGACACATGTTTTTTTATTGACTTCTGTACAATGAGGGTTGATTTCAAAATGAACCCAGCACAAGGATGTTGCCTCTGACAGGGTTTGTTTCATGTTAACATAGTTCCAATATGTTTTTAATTCTTTCCTAAGGTATCTTCTATTATCCATACAGTGTTTGTGTTTGTCCACTTTCAGTGATCAAAACATTATAAAAAAAAATAATAATTTGAAATGCCAATCAGCACTACACAAAGTCTGAAAAAGAACTGGAAATCCAGTTTTTCTGTGGATACCAAGCCAAAAGATGTGGTAACCAAAAACACTTAAAAAAAAAAATCTTTAAATACAGATTTTCTGAAAGAAAGTAGTGTCACTATGGATGAGCCCTTACTCACAGACTGTAAAAATCCCAGGGAAGGTAGTGTTAAGCACGTACAATAAGAATTACATTCACTTTAATTTCCCCCTTACCCTAAACCTGGCCTAACTCAAATCAGTCACTTGGACCCTCACCTGAACTATACATCTCACTCCACCACTGTACCATAATCCTGTATAGGCAATTGTTGTGCAGACAAAGCTCAACCACTGCATTGCACTGCCTTCAAAACTGATCTATATGCACATTGCCAAATTGTTTTTTCACTTTATGTACCATGTAAATTACATACTAGATGAATCTTTCATTTTGGTCTGTACATATTGTTAATGGTGTCTGCTGTTTGCTCTGCTGTTTTTTTGGGGGGTGGGGGGGGGTGAATGGCAAGATGAATGCATCAGAGGATAAGCATCAGTCCAGAAACTGCAAAAGAGGTGCAGCAGCAAGTAAAAGTTCAAAAGTTTGCATTTCAGTCTCTTAGGATCTCTGTATCACATGACACTTTTTGTAAGAACTCAAAAGTGTAGTACACACAATGCAACCGGAGAAACCACCAGAGAAGAAAAAAATATTCACATTCGCTACCACAAAGAGATGCATGCTGACCTTTATGATCAAGGTAACAATATTAACAACTAATGAAAACTTTTGAACAGGAACATCTTAGTAATTTCAGTTGTAGCAGCTTAATCTGACCACTTTTCTAAATACATGTGTTTTATCTGAGTACTATTTTCTAAAAATAGAAAACATCTTATAAATCAAGTAAGTAAATGAACTTGGAGTGAACTGTATACACAGAGTCCTATGCTTGTTTCCTCAAAAAGGAAATTTGTAATGCTGATAAAACGGTTCAGTTTTGAAAGATCATGTTCACTGAGTATCAAAGGGCACAGCAGCATTTAAAATCATTATTTTTCTCACTTTGTTCTTGCTGTTTTCAGAATGTATCATTTATTTCTCAGTCCATACAATCAGTATAGTTTTAATGTTGATATTCACTATAACCGGAATACAGCAGTTAAACCCCATTTATTCACAATGACATTATATGGAGTCTTTCAGCCCAGACTGCTTTTTGAATAAAGCACATTATACAGCAGTCAGTTGCAATATAAGCTATTTATATGTATCAGTCTTAAAGACTAAAGTAACAATAACAGCCTCTTTAATTGAAGAAAAGTTGGGAAATTGTCGTGAAAAATTGATTATTATATATTTGGCACATCAGATTAGCACCTTTTTGCCTTGGCATTACATGCAACACCCCTTAAACCACAAACTTATTCTGCAATTATTAATCTTAAACTTGCTGTTCAGTAACTATTATGAATTGCAGGGAGTCTAGTATTTAAGTTAGGAAGTAGTAAATATAATTAATAATTAAATATCTCATGTTATCTTATATTAGTTTCAAACATTTTAAACAATCTAAGTCCATCAATACCATGAGATCTGCAAACCAAACATTTAAACCTGTGCACAGTAAAGGGCTGCCATCTACTGGATGATAATTGAATCAACAATGTATTGTGATGGAAAGCGCTGCAGAGAATGTCAGCTGAGTTCTCTTTCTCCTAGTCGCTACTTACGAAACACCTCCTTTGTACTGCTGATGAACGGATTATCCATTCTCTAGCTTTTCATTAATGGTCAGAATCTGACCACAGAAGGCGATTTTTTTGGAGAGGTGGGCCACTAGCAGTGACACTAGCACCCAGCACCACCAGTGTGCCTTTGATGAATGATGTAGTGCTGGTCTGATAAACTGTAAAGCATTTGTAAATCTATATAGTTGAAAATCTATGCATTCCAAACATACTGGTTATGCTAACAAGAAATTGTTGATGGAAGTTATTGTGTAATTTTATTTCTTTTTCTGTTTGTGTTTCTTCCTCGCAGACATTTTTGCGAGTGAGAGCCAACAGACAAACAAGACTAAGCGGTATGAATAATTCATGTTTCATGTTCTTTTGTCTTGGTTTTACATGAAATAAAACTGGGTGATATTACGGTTTGTTGATTTCACACACAAAAAAGTTAAAATAAGATACGATAACATAAGAAGAACTTTATTAATCCTGAGGGAAATTCCTGTGTCATTTAGATGCTCAGTGCAACAAAGATAGAAAACAGAGCAGAAGCAGAAACACTATATTAAAGAAAAATTACAAAAAATAGAGCAACCCATATAAGTGCAGATAAAGTATAGTTCAACTTAAAAAACAGAACTAATCATCTAAGATCATTCCTCAACCTCAGTAATGCTCTTGTGGCTGCATGCAATTTGATCCTCACAGCAATGTTCCAACATCTAGTGTAAAGCCTTCATAGAAGGGTAGAGGCTGTTACGCTGGATTCGCAGATGCTCATAGGAGATAGGTTAGTGGAAAGAATGGAATTTGGAAAAATGCATAAAAACAGACTGAATAATCTTAAAACAATCTTACAGCAAACGTAAAATTAGAAATATTAGATAAACTATTTTCTAATAGTTACTATAATCAATCAATGAATCAATCAATCAATAAATCGATTAATTAATAAATAATAAGAGCTTCTAATAAATGATTTTTTTATATATTTTTTCAGTTGCCAACACTATCTGTTTGGAGCAATACCCAAAATTGAACACTAACTTTTTCTAATACATTGGGACATTTCTGTAGTTTTTTTTATGAAATTATGAACATTTACACAAAGTGCAACTGATGGGTTTAAATTTGTACAGAAACAATGTCTGACCTTTGTCAGAAAAAAGGTTTATCAATATACAGTCAATATATTCTCAGTTTGTAAATCAAATGGGCGTCTCACTTCGTTGTTTGAGTCTCCAGGACAGTTTCTTACACTGACTACTCATCAGTAACAGACAAAAAACATCTAATCTATTCACCTACTCAGGAATCTGAGCTCTGCAGGGTTAAATAATCACTTTCAGGGACGATTAGTCACAGTGAGTGAGACTAAAACAGCTTTTTAGTCAGAGTGGAAGAGTCTTTCGTTATAGACTATTGATCTTAATCTCTCTCTAATTAATGACCCCTTTCTTTGGGATGGTCAGCTAAGATGTGGTTATGAAACACACACACACGCACACACATGCACACACATACATGCACTGGTTATGGCCTCTGTACACATTGCCTTGGATAACTTTGTGGCCTCCTAAAGATTAATAATCCCATTCATTATTAGCACTTAAGGCAAATAAAGAGCGGCATAGTGGTTTTGTTGTGTTAAACTCCAGTAAAGGTATTATTTAAATGAAATAATGTTTTACTGAAGTAAAAGTAGCTGCAGTGGAATTATTGGTACTAGGGCCAAAAAACTGATTCATGATGAAAACGGGTTAAGCGGTTGCAGTAAAATTTTACATCCATACAATTATTTTTTTCTTTGTT
Organism: Arnoldichthys spilopterus; assembly: GCA_037974385.1. NCBI lineage: Eukaryota > Metazoa > Chordata > Actinopteri > Characiformes > Lepidarchidae > Arnoldichthys > Arnoldichthys spilopterus. The sequence goes on along the minus strand of JBBPDA010000019.1, from coordinate 20,233,867 downwards.
GTTTAGTAGCGAGACACTTCATGGGGATAGTGTCATTTTTAAAATAACTGATATAAAAGAACCACTGTCAAAATAATATTTAGTAGTTGCATTACACCATTATTATAAGCACTATAAAGTAGAACCTAAATGTTCAATGAAATGTTCTAGATTCTGTGTGCTAGAGTCAATTACACTAGATTTAATCACTTGGTCAGTCCTTTAAACCACTCTAATAGGAGAACAGAGGTGTTATTTACACGTATAGCAAAAGAGGCAAACAGTGGACTAGTTACCTGAAACGCAGAACACCATTATGGCTAAAATAAAACATGTATTAATACAATGTAATGTGTATTAAGTACAATCTCAGAGGAAAGAATCACACATCTTAACAAAAGATTCTCTAAATAAGCTATAGGTGAAAAAGCTAATGAACTAACCCTGCAATTGCCATTTTTGCAAATAGGATGCTTACATACCAATAGAACAGATACACTGCATGTAAAAAAACAACTCCACATTTAAAACTACCCAACTCTATAACTGTAAAGCTTGCTATGCAGGTGAACTGATGTTTGAAATACATTGATGTTTGATAAAATTCTAAAGCTCCAAACAGTGAAGCAGTTGAACCAGAACAACAGAACAATAATTAACTCCCAAAAAGAGAACCAGGGACTAAATGTTCATGACTAAAATGAAACTGAACAACCTCCTCACTAATATTCCTCAGCAGAAGTAAAATAATTGTAATTTAAATAAAATTTCTCCTAAAATACAAGCATCAAAACTGAAAATTCTTAAATAATTACACCTTTTTAGAATTTGGAACTTGGGCAGAAGAAATGGAAGGTAGATTAAGTGATATTTGATTTTTCAGTCCAAACAATTGCCCTTTTTTCATTTCCCTGCATGCTATTTTTCTTTACAGTTCCTGCTGTTATTTATTTTATATTGTTCGGTTCATATTTGCTCCATCAGCTGTATGCCAGTGTTTCCCATCACATTTGAACAGCCCCTCAGATAAGACAAGCTTCCTGCCCAAAGCTGTATATATTGTGTTGATTGGAGTGAGTTTGTTTGCTGTTGCTATTGTTGTTGTAGTAACTGATGCTGCCTTGTTTGTTTATGTGTTTGTTTTGGAATAGCTCGCATTGGGAAGCTGAAGAGGAGGAAAGCAGATGAAGAACAGGTACATACACCCATGCACGCACACACACGCACATGCACACACACATTTCTTAGGCCAATATATAAATCTTGGACTGTTTTCAAGTATAAAAACAAATACGTTTTTTGTTCTTATTGTCTATATTACACTATAATTTAAATGCGTTCTCTGTTTACGTGTATCCTTTGGGTTCTCTTGTAAATACTTCTGAACTGTACACAAAATAATCAAAACAAATAATCAAAAAAAAGTCTGAACTGCAGCAAAAGTCCTTTAAAGAAAATGTCACACACTTTAACAAATCACTGGCTTCCTTGTTCATTTAGGAGAGGAAAAATAACAGTTCTAAATGTCCTGGTAAATGAGGTCACTGAGCAGTTAAGTGTATGCTGAATGATGGGCAGGACAGGTGTGTGTTTCTGGCAACCTCAGGGCCAGTGGAAATGCTTGAATGCCTGAGTTGATTTCTGTCAGTCATTTGTGGGTCAAACACACACACACACACACACACACACACACACACACACACACACACACACACACACACACACACACGGAGTGCCTCAGAGCTACTGAAGACATTTATATGGCAGAAATTTCCTGACTTGTGTATATCTAACTTAAAGATCAAAACCGCTGATTTGCAGTTACTAAGGTTTATATTAGAGTTGGGCCTAGATATAGACAATTGCATAAGTGAAATACGCATGGAAAAAACAGTCACCATTAGAATAATATAATCCTTTTTATAATTTAAAAACACTTGCTACATTCTGTTATATGAATATGAATATGAATTTTTTCATATCCTGCCCTGTTAACATTTAAACAATGTTTGAAGATCAAAAGTTTTAGTCTAATATCAACAACAGTTATAAACTATATATGATAAATCACTTATAAATACTAGCATTTAAATGTGTAATATGTTTGTGTTTCTGTGTGTGCATATGTTTCTGCAGAGAGAAGAGGTGTGTGTCATGGAGAATGGATCTGTCAGAGCAGGAGGAGATGAGTATGAATGGAGTGAAGATAAACGAATGCACATGGTGTCCATCCTGAGAGGCTTCAGAGGTACCCACAAACAGATGCACACACGCACACACACGCACACACACGCACACACACACACACACACACACACACACACACACACACACACACACACACACACAC
>JBBPDA010000019.1:20187013-20220088 GCA_037974385.1 Arnoldichthys spilopterus | reverse complement strand
ACACACACACACACACACACACACACACACACACACACACACACACACACACACACACACACACACACAGATATACAGTGAAACCAATTATAAATCCTACAGAGAATTTCTTGTCATTACTGAATACAGTACAGTATTGCAGTAGTTACTGAGTAATCATTGTCAAAGGAATAATTCATAATAATGTAATAAACAATAAGCCTGCAATTTGAGTAGATTATTTTTTCTCTCAGGTTTGGTCAGCAGCACTGTGAAGGAGAACCAGGACAGTGATGCAGATCTGGATGTGGATGGAGATGACACACTCAGCTATGGCAAAGCACAGTATCCTCCAGGCACATACCAGCAACTGAATTACACCACACCTACATCACCACACACTTGCCTCAGACACTGTACAATGTGCTGTTCTCTGTGTGAAGTTTGTCTATTTTGTATAGAAAACAGTATGTCATCCAGGGTCAAGAAGCACATCAAAGCAAATAACCAAATTCATTTTAGTGGGATAATAATAATATGGCGATTATAAAGTGACATTTGTGTGTTTGGGTTAAGAGGAACGTAGATATTATCAGCTTAAAAGTTTTTTTTGATAATTTCTGGATAAAATTGTGCAACCTAAGGAAAAAAGACTGTGAAACAAGAAAGCGTCTTACTTCAAATTTTAACTTTTTAAATTTGGGTTTGGGTTTTAGTAGAGATAAATATGGCAGTGTCTTCTTGCATTGTAAGATTTTGACAACAGGCTTCAGTCACCAACTGTTCTTAAGAAGAAATTTATTTTTAAAACCTATTAATACAATTTTTTTTTTTACAAAGATTCTGACATCCACTAATGTTTTCTTATTTGGGAGTGCTGACATGTTTGTACAAGATAATTGGTTATTGCATTTTCTTCAGTTCTATAGCTGTATAATATAGAAGGATTTAAGTTACATTAGTATTTTAGCATTTATAATATTTATTTATTGTTTTCATTGTTTAACACAATGTATAGACCCTAACACTTTGATTCAACCCATAGTTGTGGATTTATCATGCGTACCAGCTGGCGTTATAGCTTCAGTAATTGTTGAGTTCAATTACGTGTTCTGGCTGTTTCCACTCAGCTTGTGTTTTCAGATACTCAGAGACAGATGTGATCCCCAGTTCACGAGACACAGAGGACAGTGAGCCTGGTGTGAAGTAGGAGTCCATTAATATTCTATTTTCAGTCCAAATAATGCTTCTGAGCTTTTTTATAGCTCCTGCCTTCTCCTCACTGTTCATTTCTCTAACCCTTGTTGTATTCCACAGTGCAAGTACAGCCAGCAGATTGTCTCCAGAACATAGCAAGTGGTCAATAGCAGGTGAGTGAGTCATTTTTTTTAACTATGGGGATTTAAAAACAAACACACTAAAAATGTAATTGCTGTTGAAAATCCTGCATTTCCAAAAACTAACTTTACAGAAAGAGAAAACCTATTTTATATTAAATGTTATATGAAAAAGTTGAAGTAACAATAAAAGGTCACAAAGCTCAATTTTAACGTTCTAATTTCGATAAAGGGTCAACACAAGAGCAATCCTGTCTAATTCATTTTCAGCATTAATCATATTGCTCAGTAAATATTGGCCTTGGCATACACTCTTCTACTCCATATGGGTGAACCACTAATTGAGTGTATACTGAAGATATTAACAGTGTGTCATTTAAATGTGAGTGCTGACTCACTTAAGGAGTCTCATCTGTGTATAGAAACTCCATCTACAAGCAACGAGGATCACAATAAAACTGACGGCGGTTCCAACACCTCTCCAACCTGCAGAAACTTTGAGGTAGAGATGTAAGTAGACTAGTGCTAAGTTAATACATCCACATGCACACATACACACAAAAGGATATTGTCAAATCAAGTCAGTTTTATCCTTATAGCCCTTTTTACAACTGATGTCGTAAAACCCATTAAGCTGAAGAAAGAAACCTTGGGAGGAACCATGGCTCAAAAGGGGAACCCATCCTCCTCTGGTTGGCACTGGATAACAATAAAGCCAAAAGAAAAAGGAAACAATCTCTGTTTCTAGAGGTGTAAGCTAAAATCCTATACCTTGGAATAACATATCTAACATATGCATATGAGGGATAGAGTACAGGGAGAGCAGTGGGCTCTCTCTCTATTAACACCGATAGCAGCAGCATAGTGGGATGATACCTTGCTCAAGGGCACCTCAGTGGTGCCTGGGCCAGGACTTGTACCTGCAACCTTCGCTTTTACAAGGGCAAAGCCCTAACCACTAGGCCCACATAAGCATGAAAACAAATACTATATATTTTCAGTGTGAGATTGAGCTAAGCTGTGTCAATGTGTGTGTGTAGGGAAGGACTTTTGACAGTGCCATTAATCAGTTGAGTATCTTATTTTTCAGCCTTGTTGGTCAGATTGAAGTGACATTTAGCAGATTGCCTCCTGCATAATATGAAATATAGCCTATTTGTGAGATGGCATAATATGCATTTAATATCACTACCTCTTTATTTTATATTATAACTGTTTTTGTATGTCATCTCAGTCTTATAGAATATGATCAGTGATAACTGGGAGTAGGGATACTTTGACTGCTATTTCTGTTAAAGTTCATACTTCTAAACGTGTCAGTGTTTTCTGGAGATTAATTTAGTCAAACAGTATTAAGTTGCTGTCAAACCTCATGCACAAATACCATATACTCAAAGAATGAATTTTGTTTATCTGTTTGTTGTTTGTTTTAAGTGGGAGTTAAGTAAATTTCATATATATAATTATCTGAAAAATATAATTTCATCGTTTGGTGGTTAGATTTGTTCGGTAGGCTCAGTAGGCTGAAACTGGGCATATGTTTGATAGAGGCACATGGATGGGATGGAATGTTTAGGTGGTAGGTAAACCAGAAGGTAAAATATATTTATTCAGTAAAAATTACATTAAAATATCACACCAACAATACTGCCAAAAAGAGGGGAAATGAAAGGCAGTTATTGGTTGATATAACATATTGATTTACATTGGGACCAATGTACACAAGTAGTTCAAGGCACTTTTTCAGTGTACACAGTCCCTAAAGCAGCAAAGCAACCCAAACCATAACATTATTAACATGCTCTTTCTATCATGCTACATACCTAGGTTGTATAGTCATTGGTCCCTGTCATAAATGTGTACTGTTTCTGTTGTGAAACAACTCTATCCACATTATCCCAAAATTCCTGGTCTGACTATATGTTCTTAAATGAACTTTTGTGTTGTTCTAGTGTTCATTTTGGAGAACATTACACCCATGCAGCTCAGCCTTTCCCAATGTCTTTCTGATTGTAGATTTAGGCACTTTTCCACCAACAGCCTCAAGAGTAACCAGTCAATTCTGTGGTGGAAGTCTGGGATTCTTGGAGACCTATTTTTGCATCAAGCAGTCTAGTATTAGGCAAAATTTGAGCAGTCCTGGACAAATTGGTGGTCATTGTGAACATTTTCTTTAGAGTAGAATGATGTATTTTAAATAATTCAGATTTTTTTAAGTCTCTTGTCAGATGCCTATGGGCTAAAAAATGTCAATTGGTTATTCTGTATGACACTGAGAAATAAATGGTGGATTTAGGATGTAGCCTAAGCGTTTGCTAAAGGATTTGAAATGGCCTACCACTAGTAACCAATCCGTTTTTTATATTCAGGCAAACCAATTCAATATTTTCACCTGACAGGCCCAATAGAGGCCCGAAGCCATTTATTATCCTTTCACTTGGCTGCTATTACATGAGATGTGTGTGATGGATCGCTTAACTTGCTCAGCTGTCATGGTTCACTTCCTGTGAGGTGATTAAATGGCAGATGTGGAGTTGGCAATGTTCCCTTGCTATTTAATGGAAGGAAAGTGGAAGCACTTGAGTGCGTGAAGAGAGCTGAAGACAAATGAGAGTCTCTTGGTAGCCACTAGCCTTAGCCTGCTACCTTAGCCTAATTACATACAATGTTTATCCACACTCACTTTAAGACTTGAAAATTTTCAGGATGCTTTCTAGACCACTGATACTGCCTAATCCCCACTTTAATTTTATTGTTATTAAAATAAAAAAGATGAAAACGGTACATCATAGAACAAATGGTTCTTCATGATGAAGATAGTGTTGTGCTTGCTTGATTGTTTGCTACTTTCACTTAATTAGATTGCATGTATTACAAGAACATGCAAACCTATTTGTACTGCCCCCTGGTGGCTGGCACAGCCCTGTTCCAAACACAATTGTCATTTAAAACGTCAGGATACAAAAATTTCTTATATTCAGGAAATCTTGATTATGTTCTCTTAGACAGATTTGAAGTTTTATACAGATGGGAAATTATTTATTATATATCATTTATTCTTTGTAAGCAGGGGTGTTTCTCGAGTGCTGGCTGTGTTGGGACACACTCTAAAGTCCAACCTCTTTGCTTAACAGTCATATGAGCTGTCTGCATTAAGAAAGCTTCATTTTTTGTAACTAAATACTTTAACCCACAACATTAAACCCACTGGCAGGTAACGTGAATAACTGATTTCTTGTTATCTCATCAAACTGGCAACTGTCAAGTGTGGAATATATTGTGCAGCAGGTGAACAATAGGCTCTTGAAATTGATGTGTTAGAAGTGGGAAATTGGCATAATAAGTTAATAAGATAATAAGGCCATTCACAATCCCAAGGTCGTTTAACATAAATCATGTTGTTATAGAACCACTTTCACTTTGGCCTTATTGTGATGGCTTGACGAGTTTCTCCAAAGTAAACTGGAGTGTTCCAGGTGTGCACAGGTTAGCATCTACCAAAAGTGTTCCAATATAGGACAACTGGTGAATCTGTGACAGGGCCATGGATGCCCAAGGCTCACTTATGTGCATGATGAGTGAAGGCTAGCCTGTTTGTTTTAATCCTACAAATGGGATGCTATCCCCTACTATGAAAAATGTAGTGTATTTGACTTGTAATCACTGGATTCATGTAGCTTAGCTTAGGATTCTCTTTAGTTGTGCTACATTTTTGCTGTGGGTATGGTGGGGCATTTCAGCATTTTTCTGGGGCACACAGCCCATTAAATTGTCTCTAGTAATGCCTATGTGTATTGCATACCATTAGCCAATAGGACAACTCCATCCATACACTATTGCTTTAGCAATCGTTCTCTTTCTTTCACAAAGCACTTTCTCCTTTTAATTAATTTAGCCTTTTAGTTTATTCAGACATTCACCTGATTCGGTGAATGGCAAGCTGGATAATTAGCTGAGCTGAAACCATCTCAATGTTGCACATTTCAGTGTTTCCGTTGATCCTACACAGTTACATTAAATGTGCTTAAAAGTAGTTTGAGTGTTCCTGAGCAGGTAAAAACATAAAGCCCTTCAGTGCAAGAATCCTGCACACCACAACTGATGATTGAATGCTTGTGTGTGTTTAAGGATGTCTGATGACTCGCTCAACACACTGGAAGCTCTAAAAACACGAATCCGTGATTTAGAGAAACAACTGACTCGAGGGGACCGAATCAAATGCCTCATCTGCATGGTAGGTTTATACTGCCTTCCACTTTTTTCCATACACCTACCGTGAGATAATTGGAATCACTTTTATTGCCACATACATGAAATTAGCCTATGTTAGGAATTTGCCTTGCTATTTGGCCAGAAAGTCACTTTTTACTTTATGGTATAGTACTGTGCAAAAGTTGTATGTAACAAACAATTTGTTGTAACTTAATGCATAAGTGTTTTAGGTTAACCATACCAAATCCTAAGCTCAAGAAGGCTTTCTTTGTGTTTACAGTTACCATAATATATCAGATTACGACATGTTCCCCATGCCATGTATGTCTGGTCTTTGTTTTTGTTGTGCCATGTGCTTTAAATGTTATGTTTTGTTTTCAATAGCCATGTGCTCCCTGTCCTCCTGCCTTCTGTTTATGTTGTTGTCCGTAGCCCTGCCCTTGCCATGCCCTTATGTTGTGTCACAGCTGTTCGTTGTTACTTGTTGTCCTTCTCTTGCCAGATGTTGTCCATTGTCTTGTGTATTTAAGCCCAAATGTTGTGAATTATTGTTGGTCAGTTCTCTGTTGTCTTTATGTTTTTATGTCCAGCTGTTATACGTATATGTTGTTATTTTGTGCTTTGTTTCATCTGTTTCAGTCTGGTGTTGTGTTCACATTCTTGTTTTGCATAGTTTTTGTGTAAATGTTAAATTAAACTGGATTTTGCCCATACATTCAGACCCCTCATCATTAAACAGAAAAAATCAATTGCTGCTAATGGAATTTATTGTAAAATGCATTTCCTGTCAACAGCACACATACTGTATGTAAGTAGTAATGTATGTAATCACTGTTCTTTTCAGCCTAAGACTTTTGCACAGTGCTGTACAATTTGCAGCTTTAGTAACCAGAATTACAGTATACACCCAACCCCAAAGGTTATCACCTTTCAGAGCACCAGCTGAATTGATATTCATCTTTGTATTTATTTTGTTAAGGTTGTCTTAGTAATAACCTCAAATTGTTGCTTTTGTGGATTTAAATGCAATGAATATTTGCACAATAATAACAATCATAATTAAGTGCTTTTAAATAACTTTTGTGTAGGACTCATATACGATACCCCTGACGTCCATCCAGTGCTGGCATGTGCACTGTGAGGAGTGCTGGCTCCGTACACTGGTGAGATACACTGACAGTATCATTACACACCTGATCATAAATACAAAGTAGTTATTAGTTCTGTTTGTGTAGACCTAATCTTTTAAGTAAATATTTGAACATTACATTTTATTTTTAGTGCTTTAGTGCTTTACTTGTATTGTATTTTACAGACAAATGCTGCTTTTGCTTAACTTTTAAAATGATTTGGATAAATTATGTGTTGCCAGGATTCAGGGTTTACATTCACATTTACTTTTACAGCATTTAGCAGATGTTCTTATCCAGAGCGACAAACAACAGTGCTTTGTAGTCCATGTCTGTTATTCTATCTGTAGGGCTAAACCTGTCAACAGCTGTCATTCTATTTTTAAAAAAATTAAAGTACTTGTTTTTATATGTTTAATACAAAAAAAGTATGACAATAATAAAAAATAACTTATATAATAATTAATAAAACTTAATAATTTAGATGTTTTGTATTGATCAATTTAGGTGTACTGAAAATGTTTTAGTCTAAATTAAAATATAATATAATATAATATAATATACAATGCATTATGTATAAAAAAATAATCACAGTTTGAACACAGTTTCCAAATTTCATCTCCAACATCCTATGGCAGCAACAGTGACTGCATGTTCTAACCAATTATTCTCTATAAACAGTATATCATATATATCAGAGGTGACTGTCATTGGGAACACATTGTGATCACACACAAAGTGCACCACAATGAAATGTGACATCTGCATTAAACCCATCACAAGTGCACATGTGGAACACAGCTATGAGAAGCGCTCGGGGAGCAGTGTAATGGGAAGGTACCTTGCTTAAGGGAACATCAGTGTACCAGGGCAGGACTCAAACCTTCTGTCCCCAGGGGCAAGGTCCTAACCACTAGGCCATCACTGCTCATTTCTTCTTTACTGGTCCTGTGAGCCTAATTTTAACATACACTACAAGTCAATTAACCAAAAATGTTTCCATAAAAATATACCACCAAAACATTTGTAACCTACTCAGACCACATCTATATATTAATTAAGGTCATGCAGACTATGATGCAGTTTAGTACTCAATCCTATCATTTTTTAAATTGACCTGGTGTTTAGTTTTAAAGTTTGGTGTAAATCATACTGTATCATAAACAAAATGTGCATATCTGCTGGACCTTAATGAATATCTGGATATGGTTTGAGCAGGTTGAGTGACGTTTTTTGAATTGAGATTTCTCCAGATTCCCTGAATGTTGTGTACTATAGCTGGTGAGAGACCTATAATCTTGAAATGTTTTGTGAGAAATGTGCTTTTTGAACTGATTGACATACTTTCATGAAATTTGTCATAAAGTGGTGAGCAACAACCATTTGGTGCATTATATCCTCACCTGTTACCAAATCACTTTACTAAACTTTTTACTTTTATTTTGCCCTGTATCAGCTTTTTTTGAGAGTGTTGCAGGCATAAAATAAGTTTTTATAAAGTTTATATTTTCAAATTAATATCAGGTTGGACAACCAAAACTATAGAAGTAATATATTTGGACAGTGGTGGCCTAGTGGTTAGAACATTGCCCTTGTGAACTGAAGGTCACAGGTTCAAGTCCTGGCCTGGTCACCACTGGGGTACCCTTGAGCAAGGTGTCGTCCCACTCTACTGCTGTCTGCACACTATTGATAGCTGCCTGCTGCTCCATGTGTGCACGTGTGAGGGGTTTAATGCAGATGTTACATTTTGTTGTGATGCTTGAGTGTGTTTACAATGACAAATAGTCACTTACACTTTAGTACTTTTGTCAGTTAAACAAAGATTAAAGAGAATTTACCAAGTGCATATTTGTTTTTAGCGCATTTTACAAAATCTCTTTGCAATCTGGAGTCTTCTTGAAATTAGGTTTGTATGTACAGTATACATGTGTATATATTTAAAGCATGCACTGTTTATAATAAAGGAACCTGGTGCATCTGACTCCAGGTAAAAACTGCATAAATTTACAGTGTTTAATGTGGAATTCAGAATTTTGAGTTTAACGTCTGATTTAAAATAAATAAATTCTGTTATGATCCTAATGTAATGTATTATTGTAATTAATATCATTCGACAGGGAGCAAAGAAGCTATGTCCACAGTGTAACACCATAACTTCCCCGGGGGACCTGAGGCGTGTGTATTTGTGACTGCGGGTCTAAGACAGATTGACCTGTTTGCACTCTGCTTTCTGCATCAGGAGCTCACTCTCATGCACACAGTTCACAGCACATTCTGCCTCAAAAAGAGAGGAAAAATTCACTGGACAAGGGAGCACAGGATGACTGGATGGAGACTTCAGACTTTGCCTGCGATGCTCCTCTTGCTGGACCACCTTCAAAAGTCAGTCAAAACCCAAACATTAAAGGCCTGTTTCTCTGGTACTAAGCCCAATCTTGGACTAACTTGCAGTGCCGGTGGTGAATCACCACTGCAAATTCATTTAGTCTATGCTTTGGTGTAATCTGGGCTTGGGAAATTGCTTTATACATGGACGCTCCAGTGTTTTGTGAGTGCAAAACATTTGTGCTCTGAGAGCAGACTGGCAGTTTGCCATGTCATGTTAACACAGCCAAGCAGCCCCCTGTGATGTCAGTATTGCAGAAGCCAAAATCATAATATTTAACAAATACACAGATGAGCCACTATTAGGTACATCTATCTTTTATACACACTAATTGTCCATTTTATCAGCTCCTCTTAGTCATAAACCTTGTAGTATAGACTGTAGTTTGCTTCATTGCTTCATTTGTCAACCTCTTGTGAGGGTCCTCACCATTGATGAACATAGTAAACTATTAAATAATGTAGAGGTACAAATGGTCTTTAAATATAAACTACAAAGTGCACCTGTATGGTAAGAGGAGCTGATAACATAGACAATGAGGATGGATACCAGGTAAGGGTACTGATAGGGTGTATATTGTCACTGTTGGAACAAAACCTTGAGGAGAAAGAGAAAACATTTATTGCTTATAATACTTATAATTTCTATTTACTTTTTGATCATTTCTATTTGTCTATAAATCATTAAATTGTAAAATGTAAAGGGCAGCTGGTGTTTTTTGAAGTTATATTTTAAAAAGGCAAAAACTGGAAATTTGGAAGGTTTGTTCCAAAGCAATTACATATTTTGCCACCCCGCTACACAGACTTAAAGCACAATCATTTGCAGTGTTTTTCTGTGAAGGTTTACAATGCAAATATGTAATGAACTCTCTCTTCTGACACATAACAGCACAAAAACATGAGGCTTTGTAAAACAGCTTCCAGGTATGTTACATAAAAATGAGCAAAAAGATGCAATTCTCTCTCTTTCTTTGTCTCTTTCTCCCTTTCCCTCTTCCTTTCTCTCCCCCACTTTCTCTTTCTATCTATCAAACACTCTTTTTTTGTGAAACTATGTTTTATGTAAATTTGATGTTAATCAAGGGAAACTGTACATTTATTTACTTTTATTACTGTAATTTAATAGGTTAACTAAGCTTTGCCAAGAGGATCTAACTGAAAATGAACCTCTAAATAGAGAGTAAGCTTTTAACTTTCTGCAGATCAGTCACTTTTGCTAACTGTAATTAGTACAATATAGAGAAGAAAACTTCAAAGAACTCCATTCAGATTTGAACTAGTTGTTATTTAACGTATTAGCGATAGCTGATTTTCTACATTTCTAACTGTTGCACCAAAATATAACAAATTAGTAGTTTCTCTGTGTTAAATTAAGGACTATTTTATGCCATAAAAGAGTATTTTTTGTTTCCCTAACAAACCTTTCAGAGGACGGTTTCGTAAAGTGCCATTTTTGCAAATGAGGTGTGTGTGTATGCGTGTGTGAAGAACCTACTTTGAAGGACCTCCACATGATCAAATCCATTCAGAGATCTTCAGATGGGGCAAGTGCTTGAATAAAGGCCCATAGGAGGGAGGAGCAGAGAGAGAAACCAAAATGCAACAAAGTCTTTTACATGATATGCTTCTTTATATGTTTAAATGGTTCTTTACAATTACTAACAAAAATGGTTCTTAAGGAATTAATATTGGTTTTTTATGGCATCATTCAAAGCAGCTTTTGTGGCAGTGTTTTTGAAGAGTTTAGCCCAATTAAAAAAAAAAAAAAAATCAGCAAAGCAAATTGTATTTATCTTTATGTCTCATGAGCTTACTAGCCTTAACTCCTAAATAAGACAATACATAAAACACCCATTTTTCTTCTTCTTCTTTTTCTTCTCTTTTCAATTTTTTTTTTTAAACAGCTGATTTGGAAAAACTAACATTAGACTTGACATGAGAACTTTTTTGTTTGGCTCCCTAAGAGTTTTTGGATGTTGAATAGTCAGCAAACCTAGCTGCTTTGTGTGGGTGTGTGGATGTGGACACTAATTCTCAGCAGGACAGATTTTTTTCAGCTATGTTCACTGCTATAAGAATGAACTGTTCCAGTTAAGACTAGATCACTGCAGTTGTAAGTGGAATACCATTGAAACTTAAGAACTGGGTTTTCTATGGTGCAGCTTGTAGCAATAGTTTTGTTTATGTCTGTACTGAGTAAAGATGAAGCACTTTTGATAGTTTTGATCTGATCCTAATTACTTACAAATAAATGTTCATGGGTAAAGTTGGCTGTATTTCATTATACCAGATTTCTTTTTTTTGTGGGAAAAAAAATTGAACAAAATTTATTTCAAATGAAACATTGTGGATTTGTTCTTCATATCATATCTGAAGCTCAGAAGAACATCTAAGAAGAGATTTGAGGTGAGTCAACATGAACACAGCCATGATAATGATAATGGTGACAATGATGATGGTGTACCTTGTAGAGATAACTGGCATGTTTGTCTGGCAACTGTTAGCTACTTTTTCGATAATAAGAAAGTAAAAAATTAAACCTTACTTTAGAGATATTAGTTCCCAGTCCCTTCAGACCATAAATGAAAACTGAACAACACAATTTTATTGATGTCACCAGCATTACCACATTAACATGCATCTTTTGAGCTTACAGCAGTTTAACCTTACCTATTCACACGGTACAGGACAGTCAATAGTAATGTGAAATACGTAGTAAATGGATATTGTTGGTTCTTCCAACATATATGAAAAAGCAAACATTTCACTCTTTTTGATAAATGTGTATATAAAGGTAATAATACTCCAGCAAATAAAAACATAAAACTCATTTTGTAGTCATTTTCATAATTCAAATAATCAAAAACCAGATCAGTCACATGGGAAAAGCAAGTACACGCGTACATCACGCGTACACACCTTTAATACCATAAAACTAGAATCAGGTGTTCCAGGTTAGGTGCTATTGATTAAAACTTGAACCTGTCATCCATGGTCTGGTATTCTCTTTGCTATTTAAGTATGTGGTGCCAACATTCAAAGGTCTAAAAAACTCCCTGAGGGCACATGGAGCAGCAGGCAGCTATCAACAGCACCCGGGGAGCAGTGTAGTGGGACAGTACCTTGCTCAAAGGTACCTCAGTAGTGCCTGGGCCAGGATTCAAACCTGAGCAGACTACAAAATGGAAATTTTAAAACAAGTGCATTATGAAATATGAGATCTGCTAGTAACTCTTGCAACTGTTGGGTTGAAAATACAACATATGATAAAACAGAATGGCTTTTTATTCCCGTCAAATCATAATAAAATGTATCCTCTTCTATCTACAATCTACTTACAGACCATCTGCACTTTAGTTTATATCTACTTTCCACATTTTCTCCAGTTGTATCAATAAGGTACAAGGTTCAAGAGCTTGTGCTAAGGGTTAAAAAGCCTGTGCTAATGCTGCTTGTTTCCATAACTTAAAGCTGCTGCAGTCTCGAAAGGACTGGTGCATTTCCAGGTTTCTGCCCTGCAACCTAACTTGTAACTAATCCGATTCTGCCAAGTCTTGCCAACTTGATCTGGTGGCTGAGAAAAGTTTTTCTTTGGATGCTTTAATGTAAAGAATAAAATTAGGAATTACTGCCTTCTCACATGCTTCTCACCTCATCACACCTTGTTTGAAAGTACTGCACTGGTTTACTCAGCGAAACAGGTTGAATAAAATGGCACAGGGCTTTCAGGACACTTGTGTGAGGCAGCTAAAACAGTAATAGAGTGGCTCTCTTGGGGACAGCAGTGTGTCTAAGAGGAATTAGGTTAGTATTGGATTATCTCTGTCTTGGCGGGGTCTGGGTGATGCTGGGTCATTAAATCCTGCTGCACAGGAGAGCATACTCACCTGCTCTGGCTTTGTCAGCTCTTTAACACACTTCTTTGCCAAAAGAACGGATGTGGTCTAAAAAGAGAGAAACAGAGAGATTAGTGCATGATTTCTATTTATCTATTTATTCTATTTACCCTGTATAGGGTATTTAAGTAACATCTATTGGCACCTGATTAATTAGCTCACACCCAAAATATTATGTAGTTGAATGCAAAGTTTTGAAAATGACAAAAACATGTCTGCACAATCTCTACAGGGAGCAAACTTAAGTATGATTAAGTAAGAATTGTTTTCATATTGTAGAGCACATTTATATATTTGCTGAGTATAAAACATAAAGGGTGTTATTTTGCAACAGCAGATTGCGCAATGCAAAGTGTTTTTGCTAGTTTAATACCGGTGCATTTCTCTGTTTCGTGCAATGCACTCACATTTTCAAAGTAATGATTTTGTGCATATTTCTTATTCATTAGATTGGTTCTTTTAAAATGAGGCATGGCTAGGTGCTAGATTTTTCCTTTGTTTAATAAATTCACCAAATAAGAAGTAAATGTGCTTTAAGGACATTCTGCACAAACTGTGCAGAGGGTGTGTACTTATTTTCACTTTATGTCCCGGCTCAGGCACTACTGAGGTTCCCTTAAGCAAGGTACCAACACATTACTTTGCTACCCATCTTGAAAGTTGCTTTGGATAAAAGTTTCATGTAAATGTAGAAAATCAACAAAACTTGCTCACTCCACATGTTTTCAATGGGGTTTATGTAATGGAACTGGAATGACCATGTCATTTAACCATATTCTATGTGTTTTTGGATGTATGATTTGGATAGCTTTTTGACCAAGTCAGTCAGTGGGGATAAAATAAACATACATCTTTTTTAAAGCAGATTTACAGCAGATCGGATTGTTTTAAATATTATATATATTTTCCTCATAGTGGATATGGGAATTTCCATGCATGTATTTACCTATGTTTGCTTTTTTTTTGGTCTACTTTCATTAGTGGATTCCTTAATGATGATGGATAACCAAGGGAATTTGACCTTTGCATCACCTCATTTTCACACTCCAGTGAAACAGGAAGTCGTGAATTGCATTTTAAGCTTAATGGTCATTCTATGCTCAAGTGGGCTCTAAAAAGGTTTGTAGACACCTGCTAGTTTTATAATTCTTCTGAAATCAAGTGTACTAATATGGAGCCTGTTACCCTTTTGCTGCAGTGACAACCTCTTCTGGAAAATATTAACAGTACATTTTGAAAACATTTTCATAATCTTCCTAATGGCCTAATTTATGTTTGGCATTGGACAAGGTGACATTAGGTCCATGTGTGGCTGTTCCAGAGCAACACTACTTCATCAATACTTCTTCAGTCTTCATTTTTATTGTCCAGTTTTAACATCTGTAAAGAGCCAGAGAAGAGGTCCTAACCTGAAAAAAATAATTTTACAGAGACAAGAAGATCAAGCTACTTTATTCTTGTTCTGTTCTGTTCACCTGGATGTACAGCTCTAAGAAAAACCTTTGATGGTTATTGAACATTTTATAACATGAAGGTTCTTTAAACTGCAAAAGCATTCTTCACACTCACACTTCTAACTTGCTTTTAGAGGGATACAGAATGATTTTAAGTTACTGGAACAGGCATGTTAGTGTAAGCCTTGTGTCACTGTGCTGATACAGAGAGGTAGGCCAGTGGAGATTTTGTGTTACTGTATTCTAATTTAAAGAAATAGTGTAAGAGCCAGTCACCTGGCCTACATCTTATTGGCTGCTGGAGAGCTTCCAGAGAGGTGAGACAGTTCCGTCCTTCATGTGACAGAATTGCACAGTCTACATGACAGAACACAATAATAATATTAGTACTGTTACTCATTATCCGATATCAATAATTATACCCTTATGAAGGTGTTCATTTTTGCAGATGCTGATTCACACATCACCACAGTGGTTGACCTATGGCAGCCTGTACCAACTTAAAAAAAATAATCATGTTGTTTCTCTGCGTAGGTGATTATGGAATCCGCTAGTATCTTATTATCCAACCTGAACCCACATTTTATTAGAAACCCCTCCTTTCCAGCTCCACCTTGCTAATGTACACCATCTGTTGATGTACAGTTTAATAGCTACCCTATAGCCCTTCATCAGTGGTCAATTTCTGACCACAGAATTGTTCTTTACTAAATGTTTTAGGGTGGTTGATCACGCTCAACCTAACAGTGATATTCTTAAAAGCCAACAACGCTCTGCTCCATGTCTGACAGATGAGCGGTGCTTAGACCTGTCCACCATACAAATAATATCTGGTTATCACTAGTCCATTAGTGGTTCTTTCTATTGATGAAGAGAGGAGGTTGATATATTGTCATTTTAGATTAGCTACTGTCTGTAACTATAAACCTCAAAAGTGTGCCTGATAAAATGGTCAATGAGTGAAGCTAATGTAAACTCAGTGTGTGAGATATGGAAAGGGGTTCTGGATAAACTTCATGTCTGATAATGTCTTAGTGCATGATGGCAAGCAACATACACAGCCTTCAATCTGATTGGTTGGAATGAGTGGATGAGGTGCTAATTGATGCTGGCAGTAAGCTGGAGCAGAAGGGCAGTTACGCACACTCACCGACACACACACATTCACAGTCATTCCCTCAGGCTACTCCTGTAGAGCATCAACAAGGTAAGGATGGCTTTTTCCTTTATGTTAAACATCCCAATTTGTACTCAGTCTGTAGGAAATTCAATTATATCATATCCAGTGTTGACACTTTTAACTTTTAGCCTGATTCGAAAATAACAGCAGCTGTTACATGGACAAATAGACGCACAGAAATGTTTCATAGTAACGTCAAATTAGTTTTAGTTTTATCTTTTTATTTATTTTTTTATTTCAAAATTTTGGCAATGGAGGACTAGCAAAGTAAGAATTTCATTGGACAGTGTAACTACTTGTTCTACTGTGCACATGACAAAAAACTCTTGAATCTTGAGTCTTGAATCAAATTACATTTGTTGACATTAATTTGGTTAGAAATTTAATACAATTAATAGACACCTTTATTGAACAATTGGTGTAAGGGTGTTACAGAGTTAATCCTGAAAGATAAATCCATGTTTTCTTTGGGGGTTTTTTCAGCCATGTAATGCTATCTTCTCTTAAAGTAGAACTAGATTAGTTAACATTGCTTTTTGTGAAAGTTTACAAAGTTAAAGAATTTAAGAATTTAAAGCACTTTTCAAATGCTAAATCACTTTTATACAGTGTAAAACTGACTTCATTACATTAAATTAGAAATTAAAATATTAATTTTAGCTGAGACATGAGTTTTATTCTCACAAAAAATTGTACTAACTCGTCACTGGGGTGGTGCCCCTTGCATCACTGGAGTGGTAACCTCAATTTGTTCAGAACCTTTAGTCAGTAAATGTATCATCAGTGCTGGAACAAAATAAATCTCCAAAAAATAAGTAACTACAGAAACAACTTTTGCTTTCAGTATAAGTTAACTTTCTGTATCAGACAAGTAGGGGACAAAATTATGGCAAATTACAATTTTTTACTGTAATATTTTGAAAGCATGGTAATATATGAACTTTTAAGCCTCAGCTTGTGCTGTGCAGCACCAGGCTATGTTTCAGCACTGCAACATTTTGAGTGAAATGGAGAAATGGGATTGTTTGTGTATGTGTATGTTCTATTAAGAAACTGGTCCTGGGGTCTATGATATGTATGAGCGAAAAACTGTAACAAAAAGCCCATAACTATTACAAAGTTATTCTTAGCATGAAATTCAATGTAACTGGCAGGCGGATATTTTCTTAAAATAGTATTATTGGAGCAACCAGGTCATGTGACCTGGGAAAGACATAGGAGAGGTATGTTTAGTGTGGTCAGACAAACATCAGGTCACTGGGCCTCTGCTGCTCCTGTTGGCTTATGGCTAGCTAATCCTCTTCGATGGCCTAGACTGACTTCTTTAGGACATTTTTAACTGCACTTTAGATCAAGATCATCCCCCATGTCCTCTTGCAAAATCATGCTGGGCAAGACAGTGGGACTTCTATAGGTTTAGCTTGCCCTTTAACAACTTTAAATATGTCATGGGTCATGTTAGACTTGTATACAGTAAATTATGGGGCATTCAGGAACCAACTATGGGGCATAGGTAATGCAGCCATGCAAAATGTAAAACAGTGCTGCAACTAGTTTTAGTTATAAATGTTTACATTGAAAAAATAAATGTGTTTGAATTTTGTGGGAATTTCTTGATATGGGATGAGACTTAAAGTGAAATATAAATTTAAATCTTGTACTTATGCACAGTTTATATATCTGCTCAGTTCAGTCATTCTATAAGCTTTTGTTTAATAGTTATGTAATATTTAGTATGCAGTTTTGAATTTAGAGAGGCTAACTTAGCTAAAAAATGATTTGTAATTTTTATGTGACCTGCCAGGCCCTTGGAAGGTTGGCATAGAATGACTTATATAAATACATAAATAAATAGAAAATAAATTAAATTAACTATTAAACTTATTATAATTAATAACTTATTATATAAGGATTAATTCTGACCATTCATTTTCTGGCATGTCAATATTGTATAATTTTGTACAATATACAATGCAGAAGCTAATTGCTTCAAACTTGACACAACAGAAATAAGCTTTCATCAACTTTTTATCTTAATTTTTTATTTTGCTCCCAAATACTTGGACAATGTCCAGAGAGCACTAAGTAGAGTTACTAATGCCAGGATGAGGAGATAAGCTTTTGAGCTTTATATGTAGGCATGTCCTATTGCAGGAGCAGTATTTGTGTGAGGTGCTACTAACTGGACAGAGCAAGAATGGTCAACACTAGGCCTAATCCAGGTTCAATGTAGAAGGATTTTCCTGAAGGTCAATAAATACCAGGAGCATTTTTCACATTTGTCCACTGCATCTATCAGTCAAAATATAATAGGTATAAGAGGTCAACAGTTTAAAGCTGCATGATCCAATAGTGAATGTATGTCAGACCAAGATGGCAAAGGTAAGAAGTTAAAACATGAGAAATGAGGAATTACAAAAGGTCAAAACTCCCTGGCAAGAAGTACAACCAAAATTGTGCTGAGCAATGCAATGCAAACTTCCCATGAGTTTGGCTTTTTTCACAGACAAATGTCAGGACCCAGGCCAGTAGTTCTGAGTGGCCCATCTGGGGCTGGGAAAAGCACTCTACTCAAGAGACTGATGAAAGAATATGAAGGAGTCTTTGGATTCAGTGTCTCCCGTAAGTAACATTTTCTGCCTTCAAACTATAGGTCAGTCTGTATCCTTTTATCTCTTTGATCAATTTTGTCAAGCTGATTTTCTCTTTTGTGCAGACACAACCAGAAATCCTCGTCCTGGAGAGGAGGATGGCAAGGGTAAGGCAAAAACCAAAAACTAGAATCTAGAGTTTTTAAAAATTCTTACTTGTGAATGAACAGGATGTTGACAGACAATTTTGCAGTGATAGAATTAAAAAGGATTCTATTTCAATATAGAAAGTGATTCTGAAACATAATAGAATAATCATCTAAGTCATGATGCACATGATCAAATGTATCAAATGTTGGATAAGTCTCCAGGACATTTAAAAACCAAACCTCTCGACCCATGATTCCCTTTCAAAATAAAGCCCTTCTACCCTCAGAATGAGACTTGACCGTGACTTCACAACACACTGACTGTGAAGCTTTGTTGCTTCTTACTCCCAAGTGAACTGTGTCTAAAATGGGGGTAAAAACGTATCTTTTTTCTCCCCAATGTGCCTTTGTTGTTTTCTCCGTAGGACTCAATTGTCTCCCAATGCTTCTGGGGGCAACGTTACTACCTGTAGCAGACGTCCTGTCCTCTGTATCATCTGAAGGTGTAGATCATATTTTAGCTAGTTAATTTTAAACTTTACATCAGATTGTTCTGATCATTAATGTGAAGAGAGAGTGATGGGGGTTACTTTCATCTTTCTCAAATCCAAATGTGGTAAAATAATTCACAATTCAGGCCACCATCAGACGATAAGAAGCTGTGGTTGTTTTCTAAAATTGGAATGCCAATGTGCACTTTGGAGTAAAAAGCTTTTGAAAATAGCCCCCTGTGGTTTCTACATGCATCCTACTCCATCCCTCAGTATCTTCCCTTAGTATACACCTGGGTAATCATTAGCATCACAACAAGATTAACTTATTCATTTTTTATTCTGTTTTGCAAAAGGCAAAAAGCATTGAAAAACCTGACCTGTAAAATCAAGTTATTTATAAATGTTTATTTGGGAAAATAAAGCATTGAACTTTATATTTTCTTGCCTAGAAAGAAGTTCAAACAATGAAAAAACTGGACAACTAGACAAGTCTAGATTAATAACAAAATGCATTCTAATGACTATTATGTAGTGGTGTTAATGGACTCGTTTTGGCTGTTGAGTTGCAATCATAATCTACTGTTAATTTACATCTACACATATGACAGACACTCTTACAGAGAGCAGTGTATTATTGCATCATGTTACATGTAGACAAATGCAGCATGAGGAGTCTTGCTCAAGGTCTCTTTGTGGTGTAGTGTGCTGTGTTCAGGAAATCAAACCCTGCTGCAATGAGGAGAGTTTTATTCATTAGATTATACCATTTATTAGTTAGCTATAATGATTACCAGATTGTGTGTTTTTGTGGTTGTTATTATTTACATCGATACTGAACTTCTTAACTTATTATTGCACTGATACTGTATTTTCTATCATATAGTACTTTGTACTTTATCATCGTAATCCACACATTTTGCCTAATTATGACTGATTTATCACTTCCTGTCTGTATTAACTACACAGCAAATGGTTAATTCAATCAAACCCACTGAAATCTAGGATAAAGTGCTGCTCATTCAGCACATTGTTGTCATGCTAATGACTATGTTTGTTATAAATACTATAGCACAGGGATGTCCTGTCCTACCCACAAAGGGCTGGTGAGGTTGCAGGTTTTTATTTCAACTTACTAATGAACAGTTCTCATGGTCATATGAAGACTGAAACCAGTTGATAAAAGAAACTGAAACAGATGAGCTAATGCTTGCTTAGAATATAAACCTGCAGCCTGCAACTACAGTAATTTGCAGGTAAGGCTGAGCACCCCTGCTATGGTAGATACCTTAGCTACATGGTTCTCAATCCAGTTCTCACCAAGCACTCACTTTTTGCTCTCAACCCTTCAGGTGATGGTGATTGGTGACTGATGCATTGGTTCTTAAAGGCTGGATTAATGAACCACTGATTTAAGATCTTTTGTAGAAATGTTTGTGGCAACTACAGTAGTAGGTTTGTGTGTGCATGTGTGTGTGTATGAGAGAGAGAGAGAGAGAGAAAGAGAGGGTGGGTAGCATGTTATGCTGTCTGAAGTTCTTTAGAAACCCTTCCCTTAGCTCTTGTGGAGGAATAATCACAAGTTTATGGGAATGTGCAGTAAAATGTTTTAACACATCACATGCTCTCAAACACTTGGCACTGCTACTGAAAAATAATGCATATGTGGAATTTTTTTAAGTGGCTACATTTAAATGATACTGATAATTGATACTGATAACATGCAACTCTTTAAATGTAAAATATTAATAGTTACATTAGAGCTTAAAAATATAGGACTACAACACTTTTCAGTGAATCTACTTATAGGTCATTATAAAGCAATTCATCTAGGTCATTTCATTGATTTCCATGAAACATTAAGCAAATACTAAAGTTTTATTAATGAAAACATGCAAAATTTCAAGACTGTGCCTTGTATAGTTAATATAGTTATGTTTTCCATGTAAGGTTCTAAACTGCATGTTTAAAGACATTTATCTGAATGTCTGAACCAGGGATGTGCACACATTCATGCTATTAAAATGGCTAATTTGCTGTCCTTTGGCCAAGCTGCCTATTTGCCTATTTTGATCACTAGGATTAGCTGTTAGTAGCACTGGTACATCATGGCTAAAGTTAGACTAGATTAAATTGCCATATTATTTTAGCAAAAGCTTTTAGTCATGCACACACATGTACATATGTATAAATTTAATCATAGTTGTTGTTTGCAAGAGTGCTATAGTAGTAAGACAGGGCTGCCAACTCATACACATTTGACACAGATCTGATGCCACACATGCCTTTTTTCATGTTAACTTTTTGTGTTCACATATTTTGCTTATATTATTTAGAACAGATTTTTATCAAAACTAAAACTATATCAATCTGTGAAGCTCCAGCAAATTTTCAAAATGGTTAGAAATTCAACTAAAACCAAAAAAAAAAATATTCTCAGGTCATTAGAGCATTTCTTATTTATAAATTTCTTTTTTTTCAGAATAGTATTTTCTTTGATTTTATTCCTAATGATTTTCAAAATAAGGAGGTATAAATCAATCATGTGATAAGACTTTGTTGTAGCTGAACTTAATGTAAAGTAAGTAAAACAATAAATTTAAAAACACTTGATTCCCAAACTTTCTTGCAAGGGAGTTTAACATATCTCCAAAACCTAAACATTTTAGGGGACCTTTGCAAACACTATTTAATTTTTTGTTGTTGCCTGATTTCTAATGGAAATCTGCCAGCTGGCTCATGGGTAAAATGGGTGGAATGCCCATTTGGTCTCTTTTCAAGAATATGTTTCATTGATGTTGATTAATACAAATGTCAAACATCATTCAGAAAATATTAAAAGGTTGATCATCAAATCAAGTGTGTTTTATTCTTAGCAAATAATGATCTAAGATCCTTTTAATCCTCTACACCAGTAGTGTGTGTTGCTAAATAGATACCTCTGAACATGTGTGCTGTTTTAGTGATGGTTCTTTGGATGTTAGTCACAAAACATCCCTTTCTGTAGCATTTAACAAACCTTCTTAACTCACTGAGTCTTACCAGTAATCCTCCATCTGTTTCTGCTGCAGATTACCACTTTGTCACCAGGGAAAAAATGCAGGAGGGCATTGACAATGGTGAATTTATTGAAAATGCAGAGTTCTCTGGAAATATGTACGGCACCAGGTAAAATCCGGTCATTGTAAGGCCTTGTTCAAATGTTGAAATCCTTCAAAAGTTTAGACTCATTTGTCATGGTATTATTTGTACTTTATTTTGTTTTTAATTTACTGTGTTATTGTAACAATACAATAACAACTTTTTAAATAAAGATTTAAATATCATAAATTAGACACCAGGATATATTTTTTATTTAATATACTAAAAAAAATCTATAAATCATTTTCCATATAATTTCTTTACATTAACGTATTTAGCAGACATTCATATACAGAGCATCTTATATTTTAATCCTAATACAGGGGTAATCTAACATAACATTAGGAGTCTTGCCCAAGACCTTAAACAACCTTTTTCCCTTTCCATTTTTTAAACTATTCAGAAGATTAACAGAACCATTCAAATCCTTAAAACAAGGCACTGCACAATGGCTAATGAAAGTAAACTGGACTGGCCAGATGGTGGATTGTACTGATTGACTGTGAGCTATTACTCTGTCATCATTGCATCCAAAAAACAAGCATTATTTACTAGATTTAAATTTTTACATTGTGCGATCTGCTTCCGCTTCAAATCATAGAATTATACCCCCCCTGATGGAAAAACTGGTTCCCTGTTGGTGGAAAAGGGATATTATTGGTGTAGAGTGTTTTCCCAGGTGGGGAACCTGGCTTGGGGTACAATGGTACTGCCCACTGCTCTACACCAACCACTACTCTTTTTCTTCTCAAGATAGCTACCTCAAAAATGTGATTACTATGTATTTACAATATATACAGAAGGGCTGGTGATATATCAGATATACTCAATGTATCATGCCTTTTTCTGTGTTCAGTGTAGTAAATAACTATAATGCAAAAATCAAATACAATATCTCATATTTTTAAACCACCAGAATGAGACTCACTTTGGTGATTCTCCTCTCTCTGGCTTTTGTCTGTTCCTTTAAGAGCTGTTAGAAATGTGTGGAATTACCTGGTTTGAAAGAATTCTGTTTGTCTAAAAAATCTAAATTTTGTTGCAATTGCAAAGGAATTTATTCTATATTATTACAATATTGACTCCAAACTTTGAACAGTATATCTGTTCTGAATGTTTCATTGAGGGTGGAAGAAGGCCATACCTTTCAAACAATCTTCCCTATCCTGTGAAATAACCTTAGATCAGCCAAGGTAAGACAGTTTGGCTTGTGTTGGTTCAGGAGAATTCCACCATGACATCTGTTGCTCTGTACTCATGGTGTTGCATTTAATCTTAGTAAGCTTAAGGGAAAGAACCACTGGAGCTGGCATTCAGCTCTAATCCCAGTAGCCTCCTAATCCACAGTGCCAGACTAGGACCTGCTATTAAGGAACATGTTATTTTCCTAAGTGAAAGTGACTATTTGTCATTGTGAACACACTCTGGCACCACAACAAAATGCAAGATACATGGAGCAGCAGGCAGCTATCAGCAGCGCCCAGGGAGCAGCACAGTGGGACGGCACCTTGCTCAAGGGTATCTCAGTAGTGCCCGGGCCGGAACTCAAACCTGCGACCTTCAGGTCTTAAAGGCAGCGTCCTAACCACTAGGCCACCACTGCCCACTGCCCAAGCATAAGAAAGGGAAATAAGCAGAAGCATAAGAAAGAGAAAGTCAAAGGAACATGTGGGGAGAGTGATTAGGAAAGTTCAAAGGGTCCAACACTGATGGGAGGCCCTTACATAATCTAAAATAGAATATCATACAATTTTGGGGCTCAATGTTTTAATTTTTTTATAGGGCCCAATGTTTCTAGTGGTGCCCTGGTCTCACATTATATTTTGTGAGGCACAGGTGAGGCACAGTCTTTTATCTTAGAAAATCCACATAAATGGCATTGCTATATGCAAAATATTGTCACTATTATCCTGCCTTTGTTTCCTCTCTGTTTTTACTTTGTTTTTGTTTTTTGTTTGCTTTTGTTCGTTTGTTTAGGTTTGTTTTTACATTATGTTTTATCCAATTTAGTTACGTCCAATTCTACTTGCTAGATAGCCCTTAATTACACAACACTACCAATACTAGGAGGACGAAGGCTTGCATATCCTTCTGGTTTTCTTCTTCTAATGCATAAATTTGTCTTTTGAGTTTGGTATAAGCCCAGGTAAAGCTACAATCACTGTCCAAGAAAAAACAAGTTTCTCATAAATGTTACCTTTACAACAGAAGGAAAACTTTCCTTATTTCTAATTTAAATTAATGGAAGCACATTGTAGAACAATTGATTTTGGAGCATTTTTTATTGTCTTGTGTATCATGAACAGTTCACACAATGTAAGCACCGGCTGCTGTGTTTATGCAGAAAAATTTAAATCTGAAAATAACTGGAGATGGAGTGGTTTTCCCTGGACAATTATAACATGCAGTGTGCGCTCTGATAGTTTAGATGATTTGGTTTGCATAGTCATTAGGATTCCTCACATTATTTTAAATTGCAGTCTAATGTAATAGTCCTTCATTTAGTCCTCTCTGACATTTCACTCATCAGCAAGTCATCTATAGAGGATGTTCAGGCCCAGAACCTGATCTGCATCCTGGACATCGACATTCAAGGAGTAAAAAACATCAAGGAGACTGACCTGAACCCCATCTACATATCCATCCAGCCACCATCAATAGAGATACTGGTAATGTACAGGCAAATTAGTCACGAACATTATATGCAGAAACGAAACTAAAGACATTCAAATGGTAATATCAGGACAGAAAGCTAAAAAAAATAAACAATAAGCATAAAATAAAGTCAGTCTCTTTGCGGTAACAATTTGGGAAAGTTCCTTTTCTGTTTCAGTATGACTGTTCCCCAGTGCACAAAGCAAGGTCCACAAAGACTGCAGTTGCCTCCACAGAATCCTAACCTTAACCCAACTGAACACCTTTGGGATAAATTGGAACACTGACTGTGAACCAGACTTTCTTGAAAAAGTGTCTGCACAAATTCCTAAATATACAGATACACTTTAAAGTCTTGTGGAAAGCCCTGAGTAATGTTGAAAAGGGATGTCCAAAAAAATGGCTGCAACACAATCAACAGATGTTTGTTTTTATTGCATGTTGGAAAATATCTTTTCTGGAAATGGGGTTTGTAAATAAATGTATATATATACATTTGACTATATAATGATGTACACCCACTGAGAACCTTTAATATGCCTTACAGGAGCAGCGTCTTAGAGACAGAAAGACAGAAACAGAGGAAAGTTTACAAAAACGTCTAGAGGCAGCCCGGATCGACATGGAGCTTAGTAAATATCACTTCAGTTCGTTCATTCAATCGGTCATTCTAGTTCTGGTTACAGTTTCTTGGATTAGTGTGGATACTTTTCTCTATCTCTCTGTCCATGTAGGTAAGGAACCGGGAATTTTTGACATGGTCATCATTAATGATGATTTGGATGAAGCCTATGAGAAGCTTAAAAGTGTTCTTATTGAGGTAAATTTAAATTCTAAATTACAGCTACACTCTACAACTGTACACTGATTGAGATCTAGATGCTGCAGCATTTCAAATAGTTATAATGACTGATATGTCATTAACTGTCTATTTAACCAATAATTATTGTTTTATATATTATATTGTTTAATAATTATTATAAATCATTATAAATGTTTTTGTATTTGAGGTCTGGAGTGAAACTTGAATGTTTCTAGCATAAATAAACAGTAATATAAAAGTGTAAATATGTAGTTTAATTGTTTTAATCTCACCATACTTCTAAAAACGTTGCCTAAAAGAATGAAATGATTTTCTTTTTATTCTACAGGAAATTCAGAAGGTCCAGGATGCCAAAAAGTAAGGGGAGAAAAACTGCAACTTTTTCTTTCTTACAGTGTTCATGCAGCCTTTCCATCCAGCCTTCTAACACACAGTCAGGATGTAGGCGCACAAGTCCATAGTTTTTTCTTTCTTTTTTTTTTTTTAATATATTGCTTCCTCTATGCTGTTGAATGGGTGTGTTACTCTACCCCAGCTGCTGAAAGATATGAACAGTTGAATTCTCTGTGAAACATCTCTAAAAGTGTCATTGTAACCAAGGTTCTGTTCATTTTATGCTGACATAGTGAGTTGTGTAACTTCATGATAACATATTAATGTGATACCACATGCACCAGCCTGATTAAAACATAAAGCAATAGAACCATGTGTCCTTTAATTAGACTGTGTTATTCATGTATACACCGGGATGTTAGTGTTTGACAGTGTTCAATAAATTAATTAAAAAAAGAAAAAAGAACAAAAAGAACAGTTGACTTCAGTAATGAGGCTGGGAATATTCTGCACTAGAACTGTCTGGCATTACAGTCAATACAGGATAAATTTACAACTGCAAATGAACTGAATGTGACTGCTTCTCTGGAATAAAATTGTGTCAAAGCCAGTGCGCTCACATGCAGTTTTTACTTCTTGGTAACACAATTACAGATCACATTTCATTTTGATGTTGCCGCACAGCAAGAAGTTCCTGGGTTCAACCCCCGGGTCGGTCACGAGTGCCTTTCTGTGTGGAGTTTGCAAGCTCTCCCCATGTTCATGTGGGTTTCCTCCAGGTGCTCAGGTTCCCTCCCACTGTCCAAAGGTTTGCAGTAGGTTGATTGGATACTCTAAAAAAGTAAAGTTACTTATTGATTGGATACTGTCTTAGGTGAACCCCGCCTTAAGCCCATAGTCAGCTGGGATTGGCTCAAGCTTTCCCATGGAAGAAGCGGTTTAGAAAATGGATGGATGGATAGTTCTGCTGTTGCTTATGCCTTTCACTTTGGTTTGCTAATGTTTTTGGCTTTTTACATTTATGTCTGAATGTCATTACATTTAAACCAAAAATGAGTCTAGGCGTGAAACATTGTGTTGGATGTGTTTTTATACTGCATCATTGAGCCTTCTGGCACCAACAACCATTCCTTCCCCATTCTGATGCTCCATTTAAACTTCAGAAACTTGTCTTCACCATATTTGGATGCCTAAATGCATTGAGGTGCTGCCATGTGAATTACTGATTAGCCATTTGTGCTAATAAATAATTGAACAGGTGTACCTGTAGGTAAGTAAAGTTTATTTATAAGGTGCCTTTCACAGACACAAGTCACAAAGTACTGCACAGTAGTAAAACACATAAAATTACATGTAAAAAATACAAAGATACAAAAATAAGAAAGTATAAATAAGAATAAGAAGAAAGATAAGAATAAAGTTAAGAAGAAAAAAAAGAATACATAAGACACACAGCTGTTGCTCAACTCTCTTCAAAAGCCTGCTAATAATGTGGCCAGGACCAATGGGTGTGTATATATAAATTCTGGGCAGTAGTGATCTTGCCCTTGTTAATTTAATTCAGTGGTCACATTTCGCCCTTGGCTTGCTCTTTGGGGGCTCTGACCCGGTTTCTGTAAAGCTGCTTTGTGACAACGTCAGTTGTAAAAAGCGCTATACAAATAAACTTGACTTGACTTGACTTGACATTTCGTTGTAGTATTTGAGTGTGTTCACAAAGACAAATAGTCACATTCATTTTCATGATACCCGGTGTTTTTGTAGGTGTTTTTACCGGTTTCCCTATTATTATTATTAATATTATTATTATCATACATTCAGTGTTTTACTCTCTGCTTAACAGCGGCTTTGGAAGAATCGCAACGATTAACCGTTTGATCCTTTTGGGACGCCGTATTTCTGGACGTTGCTTAGCAACTGGAAGCGTCATCTATATATAAGCTCTGCTGACTGGGATCCTCGGTAAAAAAAATATATTTATCTTTTATAGTGTAAATTAGTTTGCTAGTTAAAGTTATAGGTTTGATGAAAATACTGCAGAGAAAATGTATATATATATAATGCAATAGATAGTGTTACAGAATAATGAGCGGCTGCTTTTAAACACGAAATAAGTTTCAGCAGCAATGATTTAGCCTTACTGCAGCAGGCAGGATAATATGGAAATGCCTTAAAGATCAGTGCTGCACAACAGCGACTAGACCTTATAGCTCCACTATATCCATTCTCTTATAAGGCCCCTAATGATGATGATAAAGATGAAGTGAATTTTAAATATTACGTATTAAAATGTTCCCTCTCAGACCTGATGATGTTGTAAGCATGTCAAAAAGTGTGGAGCAGTCCGCTGGCCGCAGGCTGATGACCTTCCTGCGGGAGTGGGACCGGGGAAATCAGCGTGTTCGCCTCCGCATTCTGTGCTCCTTTCTGTCACAAAACTCTGGGAAGACCAGTCCAGAGCTGGAGCTGGAGTTTGCTCAAGCAGCCAGTCTGTTTCTGTCTCGCCTTACTGCTTGGATCAGACTTACGTATCCACACTCACACATCAGAGCCTGGTTGCTTGTTTCAGAGTAAAATCATGCAATAACATTTTAACGTGATGTAAACAATGAAAGTGAATCCCAGTTCATAGAGGCTTTGACTTTGGCACATTTTGAGGAAAACTTAAATGTATTAATTTATTATAAATTAAATGTATTCATTTAATGAAAAAGTATTATGTGAAGATGGTTCCTTTACTGTACTGTCAGCTACATGTTTGGCACTTGTTTAGATCTTCAACTGAAAGCACTAGGAGTTTTCCTTTCAGCTACCAGCAAGTAAGAGAGTTGTTCTGTACTTATGCTAATAGTAACATCATGCTGGCCCCAGGTTTTGCTTGATGCTTTTTTCCCCCTGTGTTGTCAGCTATCGCTATGTATTAGAATTTGTGGAGGTGGGAGGTGTGCTGACCCTGCTGGAGATTTTAGGTCAGAAGCAGACCAAAGAGCAGGACAAGGCCCAAGCTCTCCACCTACTGCACATCATCTCCAATGCTGGACGCAAGTACAAAGAGATCATCTGTGAAAGCTATGGTACATATTCACAAATGTCCAAAAAACTGGAGTCATTGTTTTGAATATGAACATTTTGAAGATACACACATAAATGACTATTTTAATGTGCAAGTCTTGTTCTTCTGTTATGAACTGTATAACACTGAGAATGATGTTGTAATAAAATGAATATGTTGCGTGTGAATGGGAGGTGTGAAGGCTGTAACTGAGTGCTTGGCTCAGTCTGAGTCAGAGGAGACCCAGATTTCAGCGGCCACTCTGCTGGAGTCCCTGGCTTCGGGGAACCCCTCATACCAGCAGCAGGTGTATAAGGGCCTGATTGTGCTGCTGGCCTGCAACAGCCCCAAAGCCCAGCAGCTTGTGCTTCAGACTTTACGTACTGTGCAGGTACACAGATATTATTTTAATATGGAGGAATAATAATATATAGAACTCTGGGCATCACATGAATTGTTTGGTTTACCAAGCCATGCTGGCAGGAAAAATGTGAGTTAAAATAAAGGGTTTCAGCACATTTTTATTCCATTGGAGTTCAGTACTCTAATTCTAAGTATAAATGGTATAGTGCAAAATGTTGTAGATTAAATATTACTGATAATGCTTTTAAAGAGTATTGAAACATTCAAAACAGACAGTGTTTCAGACTAGCAAAATACAGACTACTTGCTCACCATTCCTTGGTCCTACTCTGGAGACTCTTTGAAAGTTAGTTAAAAAGTATAAAGTAGTATGTATGTATGTATAAGTATAGAAGTGTGTGTCTTGGACAGTAAACATTTTATTACAAGTAATTTTGGACCATTTCTATTGGTCCATTCATCATTAATCTTTGACACAATACAAATGACAGTTGGTATTTTTTATATATATAAAAGAAAATCAATAAAAAAATTTAATTTATGTAGATATTTTTCCCCAATTAGCAAATACTTTCTGTATGAATAATGCTACTGTATGTCTATTTTTATTAACATACACCAATGAACTAGTTTAGCTATCATTGCAAGCTGAAATGTGTTATAAGTCTTTAATCTTGTATAATTTTTTAAACTTTTCTTAAAACTTCTATTACAGCCTATTGTAAAGGCTGCTCATCCTGCTGTAGTGGAACCCTTGTTAAACTTGCTGCGGTCTTTACATTTGGAGGTGCAGTATGAAGGTGAGAGTACCTGTATTGAGTTTACATCAGCACTGAGTTTACTGAGGATTGTTTTAATAAAATATGTAGCGGTGGGCATTCTACTGTTTTTATATCATGATCTATCCTGAGGACACCTAAGTCTGCTTTGCAAGCAAATCATAGAGATCATGTGCTTTAATGCCTACTAATGCTTTCAAAAATCATATAAAACCTCAGTTTTTTGTTACAGTGGATTCATGCTACACTAACTAACCAACAGAATGACTGAGTACTCTTACTTACAGCTTTGTTTAACATTTAAAATAAAGTTTACCTAAAGTTTAAGTAAAGTTGAAATTTAGGTTTGCATGACCATTTTCAAAAGAGGGCCTTTAATGTAAAATTGTGTGTTAAATACTGTTAAATGTGTCCAAATAGAGAAGTCCATAGGCTTGTTTGGATATAACTGGCAGTACAAAACTGGGAAGAAAGATTGCAATTCAAATTGTGGACTTTGATTGAGTCTTAAAAACCTCATAATTTTTTGGGGGAGGATCATCCACCCCTAACAGTATGTACAATAAAGCTTTTATATTAGAAGTTTTCTTATTCTTTTTACATTATTACATCTTTGTTTATGCTCTGACTCTCAGCCATTAAGTTGATTGTGGATCTGCAGTGGACTGAGGTGAGAACCAATCTCCTCCGCTCTCTTGTTGCTCTGTTGAAACCTTCCAGAGAGAAACCCAGCAAACACAAGATATTTCAGGGTATGACCTAATTTTCTTTGCTTCTCCACTAACCAATCAGTTGCATGCATGGTCAGGGAGCTCTCTTAGAGCAACTTGGAAGTACAGAGGCTGTGAAAACCAAAGCTATAGTGTCAGTCATAGCAGTAGTTTATCAGTCATCCTCATTTGCATAAATCTTAGTAATGCTGCTCTATATTGCTTATTTTTACAGATCCAGAGATGATAAAGATGACAAACTCATTACCACTGTTTGTCCAGCAGGCTGCAGCTGCTAAAGCCCTACGGTAATGATACCTTCTGCTATTTATAATAAATAACTAGAATTAAATAAACTGAAAATAGAGGTGTTTGTGCATAATGGCAACAATCAAATTACAGGTGAAAATGTCTGGCAAGAAAAAACATGTCTGAAATTTGGTGTAGCTAATCTTGTTGTTTGCTTCTTGTGGAAGTGGAAGAAACAATTAGCTAAGTACCAACGTGTCTCTTAATCATTCAATTAAATATCATAAGTTTATAACAAATTTTACTTACTATGTAATCTTTCATTAGTTAAAGACAAAGGAACTGTTTCTGATCAGTGACAATACAGTCACTGAGCATCTGCTCGATTAGCCCAATAATTTGATATTTTGTACACCTTTGCATGTGCGTAAAGGAATATTAAAGAACACATTTGAAGTGTCCTTTATAAACAGGAACTGGTTAGTTCCAGTTATGTGCTTGCTATGTTATATATGTGCACATGCTCCCCCCCCCCACACACACACACACAGATTTTCATGATCAATATACTTCCAAGCAAAAATAGTGGAAACCCTACAAACTGCCTGCCTAAATCATTACACAATCACTTGCTTGAAAATGTTGTAACCTCTAATAGACTTGCTTATGTGGTTTCTGCCACTATATGACATATTGATATCTATAAATATGTATGAAAGTGCATCACATCACTTTTCTTAAAGTTATTAAAATTTTTAATACAGTTTTTATATTTTTGTCCATTTTTTAGATCTTTGAACATGCAATGTAATGTACTATACACAAAATATGTATCTCCATTTTTGTCCTTTAAAAAAAATAAAATAAATAATTTTAAGGCCAGTGGATATTTTCAAATCTTATATATATATATAAGATTTGAAAATATTCACTGGCCTTTAAATTGTGCACTTATTTTATGATGAACAGGTCAATATAACTGACTTGTTACATTAAGTTATATTTTGTTGCAGGATGTTGGCTCAGGGCAGCCAGAAGACATCTGAAGAACTCATCCATTTTGGAGTAGTGCACCAATTACTGTATGCTATGGGTAATCAGGAGCATGCAGATGCTCAGAGACAAGCCAGTCTGGCTTTGGAGGTACAAATGAAAAACACATGCACACTTATACACATATGCATGCATTGCCATGCATTTTTGGTTCTAGCACTGTTTGTTTCTGAACACTGGATGTGTTCAAAACATTTCAAAACATACATTAGTGAAAATGCATGTAAACTATTAACTTCTAGACGTATAAAATTGCACTTTATTATTTACATGAGATACATATTGAAAAACAAGTCCATAATAAATTTGATTGTAATTAACTTTATATTGATTACACAGTTATGTTTCTACATTAAAGTTACAGAAAAATAAAAAGTAAAAAATATGACAGAACACAAAACATAACTGTACACATAACAATAACTTTTCTTCAAAATCCAATAATAATAAAATATCTCCTCTTCTTCACACATATAGCATCATAGGCAGTGGTGGTCTAGTGGTTAGGTTGCAGGTTCAAGGCCTGGCCTGGGCACCACTGAGTACCGCAGGTACTTTCCTGCTACACTGCTCCCTGTACGCTGTTGATAGCTGCCTGCTGCTTCAATTGTGCAAGTGTGATGGGTTAAATCAAGAGGCCATTTTGTTGTGGTGCTTGAGTGTGTTTCTTTCCACTTTCTAAGGTTTTCCCTGTTTTCTGTTCAGCATTTTGTGTGTTCATATCCAGTGGTGGAAGAGCATGTTCACAGAGCTATGGGGTCTGCCCTGTTTGACTTGTTCATGGTGCGTATGTCTTACATTTCACACTGAACAACTGCATTTGTAATGTATAAGAGTAAAACCTAGTGACAGATGCAGAAATAATAATTTATATAGACATGTGCAAGCAAGCATGCAATTGAAATATGACTATATGAGTATGAATATGAGTTCTCCCCAGCTGAACAACACTAATAAAGCTTTCATGTTTTCAGCACAATGCTGAGCAGCTATATATGAGCATGGATGAAGTTCAAGCTGACATTTTACTGTCAAGCAAAGTGAATATTTCAAGATGTATTTATATAAGGGTTTTTCCTGGTCATTTCCTTTACAAATAAGATATAT
>JBBPDA010000019.1:20150007-20186913 GCA_037974385.1 Arnoldichthys spilopterus | reverse complement strand
CTAAAGTTTGCCAATGAACACCTGAATGATTCAGAGAGTGACTGGGAGAAGGTGCTGTGGTCAGATGAGACAAAAATAGAGCTTTTTGGCATTAACTTAACTCGCCGTGGTTGGTGGAAGAAAAATGCTGCCTATGACCCCCAAAACACCGTCGCCACCGTCAAGCATGGAGATGGAAACATTTTGCTTTGCCGGTGTTTTTCTGCTAAGGGCACAGGAAAACTTCACCGCATCAACGGTGCCATGTATCATAAAATCCCGAGCGACAACCTCCTACCCTCCAGCAGGAAACTAAAAATGGGTCGTGGATGGGTGTTCCAGCATGACAATGACCCAAAACATACAAAGGCAACAAAGGAGTGGCTCAAGAAGAAGGTCATGGAGTCATGGTCATGGAGTGGCCTAGTGGTCTCCGGACCTTAATCCAATAGAAAACTTATGGAGGGAGTTGAAGCTCAGAGTTACACAAAGACAGCCTTGAAACCTTAATGATCTAAAATGTGCGCAAACTTCGTCATCAATTACAAGAAACGTTTGACCTCTGTGCTTGCGAACAAGGGTTTTGCCACTAAGTATTAAGTTTTTTTTTGTTAGAGGGTTCAAATACTACAAAATACAAATACTATCAGTTTCTATCTTTTATTTAAAGTTATTTTTAAAATTTTCCTTTTGATGTGCTATCTGTCACCGTTAAAATAAACCTGCCATTAAAATTATACTGTTCTGAGACTTTTCATTTCTTTGTCATTGCACAAACTTACAAAATCAGTGAGGGGTCAAATAATTATTTCCTCCACCGTATATTACTCTAAAAATCATAGTAACTTAACCAGCCTGTTTAATTCTAAGGGTAAAGAGAAGATGGAAAATGGTATCACATAAACATTATGATATATACATATTTTTGGTGTAAAAAACACAAATGTCAGCAGTGAACCTCTTGTAAATTACAAGAAAAAGTAGGATATGGGCCCTTTAAAGATATGACAGAGTAAGGATGGGATAGTATGACCCTAAGTGTGAAAGGGAATGGGATGAGTCTCCTAAGATGACAGCTTTTACTAAAATGATCACAGTTAAGTATACTGTAACTATTAAACAAACACTAATACACAGCTCATTTGTCACCGATATTAAGACTTTAAATGAACCCCTAGAGTTTCCTTATAACTCAAAAACATCAACTATAACTTAAATTAACTGAAAAAATGTGTAGTCCTGGCATGTTAATTGCAGGGAGACTGTAGCAGCAATTGTAACTGTACACTCTTTTAACTATCCCATCCCTACAACAAATATGCATGAACTTTAACCCTGTGTTTGAAGATTCACATAAGAACCAGCTGTTTAGTAGGTAAAATAAAAACAAGACTTCAGTAAACCATTGTACTATGCCAATATAGTGACATCATGCTACTGTATGCTGGTAAAATAGCGACATCCTGAAAACAATATAAGACACAGTGGAAAGTAACCACAAACTCTTGCAGGGGAGCAAAGTGATCGCACAAAAAATGACTGCTGGCTCTGAGAGAAGAGAAGGGCAAAAAGAAGAAAAAAAAGAACAGAATACAGAAGAGGAGAAGAGAGTAGAGGAGAGCAGAGGAGAAAAGAGCAGAAGAGAACAGAACAGGTGCAAGGGAATAAAGACAGAAGATGAATGCTGTTTGTTCAGGTTGAAGCTGATGTAATGATACTCTACGTTTCTGTATAAACTGAGTTTATTTGGCTCAGGCTGCGCTCAAAGTTGCCCAGCTGGAAGAAGACACTGTCTTCTGGGCTTGGAGTGAACTGGGACACTGACCCACTGAGGTCCGGCACCAAACTAAAACCTGCACATGCACACAAACCCATACACACCAGAGAAAGATGAGGATAAAGTACAAAAATAACTGCATTTTCATCACACATATTTAACCTCAAAATTAACCCTACATTTATCTTAGAATTTATCTTATAATTATTCAGTAACTACCACAAATAAGCCATTAACTGATATAAAACTAATACATAAAATTAGTAGTTATGAGAGTAAGGAATTAAATCATTTATAGAAGATAACAAATCAGTTTAGTAACTGAAAGTATATGGGGTTAAGATGTAAGTGTGGACCTGTGGAGGATGCAGTAGAGCAACTGGTGTGGAAACCATTGTGTTGGTGTGTACTGAAGCCATGCGACTCTGCAGGGAGGTGAACACTGCTGATGTTCTGCTCCACTCTGTAATTATCCCCAAAGTGGAAGCAGCTCTGGAAGTTTCCTCGATAATCTGCCCAAACACAAACATAAAAAGGAAAATGTCTTCTGAGAATTTCTACAATGGCTTGCATTTACTGTACATATTGCTAGACTGTAAGAATGTCTTTCAGGTACAGTGTAAAAGTACCCTCAAATGTACAACATTGGTCTTAAGATCCAATTGTGTACCATAAATTCGTTATAAATGTATATTATATTAATTCTCGCAGGAGAAACATGTATATTTGTAACTTTTTATAACTTGTCAAAGAAGAACAAATGCTGGATGATGGCCACCAAGAAATACTACAACAGGCCATTTGTTGAAACAATTGGTTTAGATATTTAACATTTATTCGATCTCACCCTAATGAGTCTATGCTCCCACCCACATTTAGCTTAAACTGTTGCATGGTTTTCTGCTGATTCCCTTACAAGAATACATCTGCTTCAGCGAGTCTAATCGCCAAAAACAAGAAAACGGTATGCTATTATACTTACTCTGTGATTTCTCAAATGTTAGTAAAAAGTAAATATTTGGAGAAAAATTGTGCACCACAGTTTCTCATTAGGCTAAATAGGTTTTCCAGCACACTGCAAATCTTGTTCAACCTCTCAACAGCAAGTAAAAACACTGTTTGTCGACTAATCATGGATTGGTCTGTTGTGTGGGGGCCAAAATAGCCATATTCAAAATACTGCATAGTTTAAGAGACCATGCAACTTTTAAAACTACTATAAATTTCTCCATGAATAAGTCATTTCAGAAGCTTGCCCAAACCGCCTAGCAAGGTCTACATGATGGTACCTTCACTGCTGGGGAGGCTGTGGAAGGTAGAGTAGGGCTTGTGGTGTGGATGGAGTTGGTGCTGCTGCATGGAAGACAGGTTCGGCTGCTTTTCCACCAGAGTAGAGGGAGGAGAAGGAGTTGTCTTCAGTTGACTGATTCCTGAAGACATCAAAGAGCTGGACAATCTAACAGAGATTCAGAGATATTAAAGTTTAAAATTTGCAGTTATCACCAGGAAAACCATAGAATTCTACATTAAATATGTCTCTCTTATAGCTCACTGAATGTAGACTGATGCTAAATTTCTCACAACACTACATGGTTACATGGAGTTTACAGTAAATACTGGCAGCTGTGGTTGCTAGAACTTTACAAAACATTGAATAAGATTACACAATGCTTTTCTGGCAATTACTATGAAAAAAAAAACATCTATAGTGTAAACTACATTGTATCTCAGTGATAAATTGATTATATATTATTTAATTGCAATCTTCAACTGTAAATTACCAGCAGCTGTGGTTGTCAGATTTTTAAAGCAAAACAGTACAACAAATACACCATTACAGTTGCTTGGCATAGATCTCCCAGTCAACTTATTCATTTATTTAGTATGTGAGCCATTTATTCTAAGCAGGGTTGCGGGGTGTCCTGGAGTCTATCCCAACGCTCACATGGTGAAAGAAACACCTTGAACAGGTCTCCAGGCCATCACAGTGCAGATACACAGTGTGACGTACATATCTTTGGACTGTGGGAAGTCAGAAATCGTGGTGGACGCCACAAAACATGCAAAGTCCATAAGCAAAGATCATAGGTCCCCAGCATGAAATGTAACCTTTCTAGCTGTTAAGTCACAACCTAGCAACACACTAGCAGCCTTCTAAAAACACCCAACCACCCAAAAAAGTCCTAGTAACCACAAAGCATCGGTGCACATCAGTCACTTGACTTTCTTTTAGAAAAGCATCTTTCTACTTATGTTTTACTTTTCAATTACATATTCCACATTGCCAGATTAGACTCAAATTTGCAAGCACATTTCATAATGATGGTAAATTACTGTATACTTATATCATTTATAAATATATTGTGATGTATTATAATGTAATATATTTTTTTAGGTTTTACCTAAAAATCAACATTTCATACGCCTATGTTTAACACCTTGTTAAAAAACTACTCTAAATTTAAATAGACACATTAGCATCTTGACAGACTAATAGTTGTTTTGAGGTAATTTCTTGCTTGTGACATTATGAATTTGTCCCATTTTCATGTTTTTACAGTAATATTATGTTTTGACTTATTTTGACAGTAAAAAGCTTATATGATTATATATGTTTTTGCATTTAGGTCTTTTACTGTTGCTATTTGACTGTATATATTGTAATTGCTATCAGCATTATTATGGTATATGTAATTAATTTTGTAATTTAATATAAACAGCAGAGCAAAACAACAGTAATTACACAATAGACTTCAATAGCTCATATAATTGAAAGTAGAACTTATTAGTAGGTAAAACATATGGTTCATATGGTTACATAAATCCTATGCACATTTGCCATGTAAGAATTTATTAATGACCATTGCATGCCTTGGAATCCCATTAGAATCCCTGCACAGGGACAGGCCTTCTTAATGCTATATTTGCTCACTCTTTTGTGCTTCATACGTATCCGATCTTTGTCATAATAAAACTTTATGAGGCTGGTTTTGATCATGTACAGGCTGTGTACTTTACTCCAGATGGACTTTAAGAAAAACATGCATCTGACATGCTGTACAGCGCAATGGCTCGGGGGAAGCCATGATGGCTTACTGATGCTCGCAACCAAATAAATAAAGCCTTTGTTAGTGCCATTAGATGCAGCTGTCACCAGCTGAGTTTTTTAAAAATGCAAAGTTAAGCCATTCCAACAAGAAGCATAATGCCAGCCCAAGAGGGCCTGTTGAAGTTGTTCCTGCCCTTATGCAAAGCTCCGAGCTCACACATCAAAGAGTCACACTTATGCATTTCAGAACAGAGCGGAAAACAAAAACAAACCCAATG
Organism: Arnoldichthys spilopterus; assembly: GCA_037974385.1. Taxonomy (NCBI): domain Eukaryota; kingdom Metazoa; phylum Chordata; class Actinopteri; order Characiformes; family Lepidarchidae; genus Arnoldichthys; species Arnoldichthys spilopterus. Next base: position 20,181,830 of record JBBPDA010000019.1, on the reverse strand, counting down.
AATTGTCTTTAAAAACAGAATTATCACAACCACATGCCCACACCAGAGTCTGTAAGACCAACTGTAATGGTACAACATTAGGAAATTAATAGTTCAAAATGGCTGGAAAAAGAGAGATATAGCCATATTAGCATTAATAGAGGAAATCAAATAATTGGTCCCACTTTTGTAATTTAGGAGTATTATGAAGCTATGTTTCAAAGCTAAATATTTGAGCAGCCAAACTTAACCTCTCAAACTCCATGGAACTGCCAGTGGCTGCAGACTTGAATTCTACACTGCTATAACTTAAGAGTAACTTGTATAAACGGAGAATAACAGTATAATGTAGTTACTGAATACTACTCCCGACTCAAAGTCAGTTTAAAAGTAAAAATGATTATATTTCATATTTATATAACTATGTTCAACTTTGTTTAGAATCAAAAAATGTTTATGTTAATATGTCTTTTAAACTAATATAATAAATGAAATGACCTCTGCCCCTCCTGGCTGCCATGTATTGTGCCATGTCCAAAAAGCAATGGATATATGTAAATGAGTTGGTGTTTGCGATATCAAGAAAATAGTGGATTCAAAACGGGTAGTTTTTTGGAACGCGAATGTATAAAAGACATTTTATTCCAAAACCAAATCCTTTAATGCCAGCTCAGAGCACAATCTGATACACTTTAATACGCCCTATGACATCTCTTCATTCATAACGTCTTATTTCCAGTGAAGCCTTAACATTACCCAACCTTCATTTCTTCACTAACCATAAAACACCACACATTCCCTCACAGCTTTCTCATCTAAGAATGTGACTCACACATCTCTCTTCCCTTACAGTCATATGTTGCTAAAAAGCTGATCTGATACATATTATCAATCAAAAGTTTGGGGACACCTTGAAACTCTGCAGTTGTTGAAAAGTTTTTAAAAATGACAAGCTCATTTACACGAACAACATTTTGAAAGGCAAGATGTTCCCAAACTTTTGGCAGGCAGTGTATATAATAGCAGATTGTGGTTACTCTCTAATATTAGCAGACTAACTCTTCTCCATGTTGAGAAGGCTGCATTGCTCTGCAGTGTGGGGCATTTTGCCATGTGTTTCTGCGCAGCGGCTGCGTTTTCCCTTGGGAGCTCCTGTCAGCACAAACTCAGGAAACAGTTATACTGTTCATATTTTTACAAGCCGCCTCTATGTGCAGCTAAAGTGAATCAGGCTGTAATCAGTGGCAGCTGCAGCACGCTCAGGCTGCAGGAATGAGGGGAATCTTTCAGACGCTCGATTCATCTCTCCCATCAGCTTTCACCTTCTCTGATCATCACTTTTACATTGCTTTTTTTCAGTCACACTCATCTCTGATCCCCACCAAAGGTTAGCTGGCTCAGTGGGAGCAATCTGTCTAACCATTGACCTCAGAAAGGATGTGCCTAATATAGGCATGGTGAAGATGCAGGGTGTGCTCTTTTATGCGTATAGGCCAGTAAGGACTTTAGTTTTACATTTAAAGTAACAGGGCAGGGAAAATGAATCAAATTAACCCCTAATTCCAAATTCAGCCCATCAGCCAAGACATGTTTGGTGGCAAGAATTTAACAGATCTGCACTGGGGTAAATGTAGCTAGTTAAGCTAAGGATAATGTACTGTAGCATCACGTTATCATTAATGTGGGGCTCTCATTAGTGTTTAAGTGTTGGCCCTGTCATCGGTAGACAGTGAGACAGGTCGACAGTCGTGCTATAGTCAGCTACCCATGGCAGGGAGTCCAAAAGGTCACAACTGGGTTTGCTTTCTCTGGGTAGGATGGCTCTTTCCCCATCAGCACAATGCTGGCTAGTACAGGCTTTTGCTATGTGACATAACATAATTGGCGATTTGCGTTCTCCTCTAAGCATGTTTAATTGTTCCATGGAATTGCATTAGATATGGTGGCTGGCCTTTTGTGAACTAGAAGAAGCATGTGCTAATGGACCTGATTTAGTCAGAGAGAAAATAAGGAAAAAGTAATAAAAAGGCTATCATCAATACAAAAAATGACAAAAGTGTGAGTTTTGTTACTGTGCCTTTAACACTGACATACTGTATGTATACAACCTCTTTTGTGACTGGCTGTTGTATATCGTGCCTCATTTAAAAAAATGGGAGATAATAAGAAGAATGAAGAGTTGTAAGTGCTTATGAGGAAGAATTTAATGCTGAATAAAGGAGATCAAAGTCATACTGTGGGTGGAAAAACAATACCAATTATTCAAGACATCTGAATGAATGTATGCTGTATGTTATATTAAAGACATTTCATGTAAAAGTTTCTAAAAATATTATACTTAAATGCTAAAAGCCTACATATTCATTCAATTTATTAGCCCTAAAAGTTGTAGAGACTTGCTACACTCCTCTGGGAAAGCTTTACAGGTACTGACATTGGCTGGTTAGTTCTGGGTCACAAATGCCACTCTTTCTCATTTTAAAGGTACTGGATTGGGCTCAACTTTAATAGTGGCACCTGTCAGCAATTGGTGTACTTTAAAAGTAGCTTATGTCACTCATTAGACAGAGTGTCTCAATATGTTTGGACATTAAAGAAATTTGAAAAATATTAAGTGTTTAGTATCTGTTTACTCTGCTGTTTGAAACCATACAGTCGGTTCCTTTTCCTTGAGCTGCTTGGTAGATTGAGAAGAGTGTAAAAAGCTACTTTCAGAAGGCTACATTAAAGACTCCAAAACAGAACTTAGTTTGGTCACTTCTTTAGTCAGTGCATTCCATGCTTTATTTAATAGTATTTTTCCTGCTATATGGAAAACAGAAAAACAATAAAAAACATTTCATGAGTAGAATTAGAAATTCGTGAGAAAAAGTGGTGCTAAAGGGGTTAAAATGTTTTACACTCATAATGCCAGCTCACTTTTAAGGACAACATTTGTCACCACCACATACTAAAGGTAAGCTAAAACCATGAGAAAATCTAAGATCAATGAGCATGAATCAGTTCAACTGAATCAACTACGTTGACTCGATTTGGGGAATGTGACTCATTGTGTGAACATGAGTCATTAAATACAGATACATGTGTGAAAGAGAGAGGGGAAGGGAAACAGAAGTGCTTTGATTCTGGTTCAGAAAGTGCATACTGAAAGATGTCTGACGATCAAAGGAAAGAAGTGTAAAAAGAGCGTAACACAGGAAAAACAAGGCCAGCTTAAAGTGGATAGACGAGACAAAGAATGAGAGTGAAACTGTGGTTTGAACTTGAGTCTATCACTGGAATAACGTCATTCCAAAACTTCCCTTCTGGATGATGAAGTATCACCATTATTAAAGGCAGACTGTGGGCCAGACTGGTTTCCATGACAGCATCTTTCCTGACCCCAATGCAGAATCAAATTCCAGTTTAAATCCTGTTTCTGATGGGTTGTAGATATTACAGGTCATCCTGGTGGAAAGTGCTGGTGAAAACTGAGGCGAAGCCTCTCACACATCAGTAAGCAGACAAAGACAGGTAACCTAAAAATGCACAAACCCCATTTCTGGAAAAGCTAGGACATTTAGAAAAATGCAATAAAAATAAGGATCTGAAGTTTGCTAATTCTCTTAAACATGTATATTAAACATGCATAACTGGCAAGGGCACAAATATTTGGGATGTTTTCACTGACAAACTTAAATGTTCTATATAAATATGAACAAATTAAGAAGGCTGCAATGCTCAAAAAAGCTGTGGCAGAGAAATGTTTACCACTGTTGATCACCTTTCCTTTCAAACTTTATAATTGTTTGGGAAGTGAGAATACTAATTTTCCAACTTTTCTGAAAACAAAGGTTGGATATTTTCTCATTACGTAAATGTTTTTCAACATTTTATGCAAGTTTAGCGTATTATTTTTGTTTTGTACAATTTAGGGTGGGAGAACGAAAAGATAATCTTTCAACAGTTTGGCCACCCTGCATGGTTAGAACTTAGCATGTCTCTCCCTTTGACAAGAATCACAGTACAGCTTACAAATATTTTTGTAGCCAGCTAAGGAAGTACAGTTCTTGTTTCTGGGATTTTGCCCAATATTCCTTGCAAAATGCTTCTAGTTCTCTGGGATTCTTGGGCTATCCTACATTCACTACTCTTCTGAGGTTTAGCTACAGATTTTATGTAATGTTTGAATCAGGGGACTGTAAAGGCCAAAGTAATGGCCTTCAGCATGTGATTCTTGAGTTCACTGTGTATTTTAAGGGGTATTTAAGATCATATGCTGTTGTAGGAGGCCTGTTCTTTTTGTATTCAGCTGTTTTACAGAATATGTATCATTTGCTTCCAGAATTTGATGAAGAATTTAATCCATTCTTCCCTCTAATGTGAAATGATTGATAAATCCAGCATGATCAATCTACCACAGTGCTTAACATTTGGAAAGGGGTTATTTTCATGAAATACTGCACCCTTTTTCTCCAAACGTCCTCATTGTGGGCAAAAAGTTCAATTTTAACTTCCATCCCCAGGATATCTATAAATTCTTCTTTAACTTTATGTCTTTTGAAGACCAGTTTATCTTCTACTTAGAGCATTACTCAAAGGAACAGAATTTTGACCAGGGATGACCGGATTGCATGCCATTGTATTCCAGCAGGACATTTTCAGTCACTAAAGCATTTAGTAAAACAGAGTCTGCAATAATCCATTTCTCTGTTGAGCTCAGCAAGCGGGTTCAGTGTTGGGCCAGTCAGGTACATATCATATCCATGCAGACCTCTAATCTGTACCTTTGAAACATACAGTATTTGAATCAATGTTAAGTTAGGCATGATGTTTGAACTATGCTAATTTATTAGGGTATACAGCTCCATTGCACAACTTAAGAACAAATGTCAGGGCTTTTCACAACTGGACCATTTCGGTTCTCTGAGACTCTATATGAACATGGCAAATTAACCCCTCTAAACAAACTCACAAACAAGACAAGCTTAGACCACCTTCCTGCATTGTGAAAATCAAACAGCTGCAGTCTGCTTAGCATTTTGCATTATGGTAGAAGAACCCCAAGGCAATCATTCAGCACTTAGTTTGTAAAAACAAACTATCCAAAAGAATGGCTGCTGATAGGTTTGTGTGATGTTGTGAAGAAACAGCAGTGTTGGCATAGTAAAGCAACAAGCCACAAATGATGGATTCACTGTAACACAGTCTCAAGTGGTTTAATGCTTGTATAAAATAGTGATAAACAATACAATATACTAAAATTCAGTATAATAAAATATACAATATTCAGTAAAAAGAATCCAGATGAAAAATGATTTCATGAACAATGGTGAGCCTATAATGATATTTTAAAATGCTTGGTGCAACTGGAATATTTTATTAAATTTCAAATGTGGTTTGGATCTGCTAAATGATGAACATAAACAGCAGCTTTAGTTGTAAGCAAATGTTTCATCTAATCCATTAACATATCCTCTACAGGGAACAAACTTACTGTAAGTATGGCACAACAATTTCTGTTTATTTTTGACATGTTAAAATGCCCCATATATTGCATTCCTCAAATAAACTAAAATGTGCAGACGGGAGTTCTCTGTGGAGAATGTGTACTTATTTTCATCAACAAAACCTGGGGTGCCTGATCCAAACCTGACCAGAGGCCAAATTTTTGCAGGGTGGGGTATGACTTCTAAAGAAGTCGTGGTGTGAAAATCTTATGAGTCTCTAAAGACCAGAAAGACAGCAGAATTTCTTTTAAGGTTTGCTGAAGAAGAGCACAAGAAGCCTAGAGAGGAAGTCATGTCTAGCTGGTTATCGTTTAGTTTTTCTTTAACAAAACCTATTTTAGTTCCTTAACACGGAACTATGTGTGAACACCATCAGATGCCAAATGTGTTTACGTTACGTTCAGCTAAATTTGGGGTAAAGTGGAAAGTGGATATTGGGTCAAACTTTGCAAACGTTGCTTTAAGACCCACACATACACTTGGACAGTCCAGGACAGGGGAATCAGACTGGTGGAGCAAAACCAGATTGCTCCATTTTTTTTAGACTTCAGATTCATGGGGATGATATCTCTGTTGTTCATTCATCTTGTCTCACCTGTCGGCCAGTGCTCCACTGGGGCAGCGTTTGTGTGTGTATGAACAAGAGCAGGATGTTAAGCCTTTCTGGCATAAGGCGGGATGTGCCTGGCTTGGTGCTGGGAATGGCTCTGCTTTTGGTTAGTGCTGTAAAACCGTGAGGAACACTGGGGCTTTACTTCATGAGCTCAGCTCCAGCCAACCCAGAAAATTAGCTTATACAATCTGAGAGGATACTGTGGGCCATATTCACACTGCTACTGTTCACATCAGGGGCTTAGGCCTGGGATCCTTGGAACTGAGAGGCACATTTTTTGTTATGGAACAGTTGGAAGGCGCATTTGTGGATGGACTAGTTGGAATTTTCCTCCACAATTCTGCCTTAGAGAACAAGAGCAACTTTACGAGTTATTCTACAGTAGGTCGTTGTAGTCACAAATGAACCCCTTAAACTCTAAGAGTCTGTATGTGGATCCCCACTTTAGTTACTTAATCTCATAATTACAACACTTTAAATTAGTTTTATGGTAGCTACTGAACAATACGTCAAAGGCTGAGGGCAAAAGGGGCAAAAAGCTATGAGATATGTTCTCTCAAATGTGTCTACTCCAATTAAACAAAGGTTAAATAAAACAAACCAATAAACACATTTTTTTTAAAAAAATGTATAGATAGGGGGTCTGATCATATAATTAAATTTGTGACTGTACTTCCTGCCCCACAAGTTTGCTTTTAGGCAACACTAGACTAACATCAATATAAACACTTTATGGAATTACATTACAACCAGTGATGCATAAGATGGCTAAATGAACCAGAAAGAAAATGGCAGAGTGGCCCAAAAGCACCTATTCAGCCCTGGAGCCGCATGGACCAGCAACTCTGCACTGGAGCTTTTCCGTAACAGAGCCTCAGAGCATTAAGCCCTTCTCCAACTTAAAACTCCACACGCCACAAATCGCAAGATGTATTTTCACTGGCATATTTTTAATATTAGCTTCAGAAAGTGACGCTGGTATTTACAAAGTAAAAGGAGTCTAAATGGGCCATTTCAGCCAGGGTAAACACATTTAGCAATGAGGTCAGCGGCTGCAGCGGCGGAGCCGGGCGCGTTAGATAATTTTGTCAAAATGTTTAATGTCCTGCTAAACCGTTTGGGAAAAACAAGTGCGGCTGCCGCTGTTGACTTTGGCAGTGGTGTGTATACTCTAGGCTTTAAACATGTAAATCAAAATGCTCCATCTCTAAGAAAATGTAAGTAGACGTTTCATACCTGGATCGTTGTAGGTCCTGGCAAAAACGTGCCGTAAGGTGAACGGGATAAAGCACAGCTATGTGTGTGTGAGCGTCTACGTTTTGATTAGACACCCACAATCTAATGACATGGGCAAATAAAAAGGCAGCAGATTTTCCTGAACAAAGCTGTCATCACATCTCTGTGTACAGGTGCTACTACTATGAGGGCTTACACTGGGTGGGCAAAGACATACAGTATGTATGCAGTATGTGAGGGAGTCAATTAACTACATACAAGCACAAATAGGCTTATTTGTTTTTAAACCTGCAAAATCTTGAAAACACATTGAAACCCTTCCTAAAATTTGGTCAATTATTTCTCACTCAAAAAAACAAGCAGAGAAATTCAGTTGAAAATAAAGATTCTAAATGCCTAATCCATAGCACATTTGCATGCATATGCTTATTTGGCCAAGCATGTTTGAACACACAAGGGATTTGTTTCCAGCCGATGGTGTTTCTCTAGTATTTAAACAAATGAGACATACTGCACAATACAAAATGATATTATTATATTATATTACAATATATTATATAATTGTTATGATGATTTAAGTTTGATGAAAATGTCTTAATGGCCGCACAATGACAGAGCATACTCATGGTCAATAATTATGTATGATTGTATGTTATGTATACACAATTACATTATTATTATTATTATTATTATTATTATTGTTATTATTATTGTTTTGCTGTTTTTGTTGCTAATACTACAACTACTACTATGATTATAATAATAATTATTATTATTTTATAAATAATAGTAATAATTATTATAATTATAGTAAAAAGTATTGTAAATAAGAACAGCAAATTTACACTCTACCTCTACATTGTTGAGACCTAAAAATGTTTATCTATTGTCTATGCCCGTCCATCATGTAAGGACTGCGTGTTTTACAATTGACACTGAAGGCTTTAAGACTGGGTAAAAGTAGAGACTTCTCTAAGCTCTGCTATGCCGTCATGACCTTGGATTTAATGTCATTTGGTGTTACATGAGTATCCTCTCTCCACTGGCTCTATTCAAGGCCCATTTTTTTGCAAGCAGCAGTAATTGTTAGCTGAGCTCTAAAACCGCTGGCTAATTGTCTGGAGCTGTTTCTCTCTGTGCTGGAAAAACAGCCCACCATCCAGAGTGCTCTTAAAGAGCTGCAGAACATGACAGCTCACACTGGCCCAGCTAGTTTCACGCCTGCTGCGGTGTTTATGCTGGAAACTGACCTATCCACCGCTGCTTACGTACAGATCATATGCAATCACATCACAACTGGAGTAAGCTTTCTCAGAGTAAACTGACCCACACCCCTAGCCTTGATGGCACATTAGTTTGGTATACATACTATTGTATAGTACTGTGCAAAGACAATACAAAATAATGTAAATAATATTTTATTAATAATCTAACAAGCAGTAATTTGGTATATATATATATATATATAGGGCAGAAATTTATTGGACAGTAATGTACCACTTCCAAAATCTTTACAATTTGGAAAGGCCAGCTCAGAGAGAAAGTGTGTGAGGAAGAGAGAGAGAGAGAGAGAGAGAAAGACACAGAGACATCTCAACATCAGACATTCCATCTCAACCCATGTGTTTTTATGCAAAATTCATAAAAGTTGAGTAATAAGTTAACGTTTGACTGTGGTAATGATGATTTAGTACTAAATAAAACTGCACTAGAGCAAAAAACTTGATTTGGTTCTTCTGATAGCACTGATTGTCTAACAACTGTGGTAACTGAGTAACTGTTTACAGCACGTTTACACTGTTTACAGCGTTAATGATGCGTTAATTTTGTGAAATTGGAATTAAACTTTAGGACATGCAGGGTTGAAGTTAAGTCCTTAAAACAATTGGCCTGTTTATGTAGCAGAGTTTACATATTTGTGGACAGTATCATTTGAAACTTTAATAATGTTTACAAACAGTCATAACTAGTTCTTTTTAAAAAAGCTAAGGTAAATGATGCAGACTTTTTCCATGATGTTATTTCTTTAACAAAATAATAAAAATGTAGATCCTTAAATTCTGCTTATATATAAAGGATATTGTAATAGTGAAGTGGATGCATGCTGATACTTTCCACCAATGTGGTTCAAAGGTAATGAAAAATGTCAATAGGATTAAAAAAAGAGGAAACTTCAGAAAACCAATGTTTCAGGAACTTACTCTGCCCTGCTATTATGTCAATCATGCTAACAGTTGAACATTGTTTAAAACTTCATGAACAATTCACTCTTCCTGAAAGTTGCTGTAATTTGTAGATTTAGCTAACAATGGGGTATTGCCTAAAATTATGATAAAGAGCAGAAATGTCCTGTTCAAATCTGTTTCCCCTAAATGTTTAAAGAGAACAGATGTATTTACACCGTTTTCTCTCTGCTCTCCACTCTCTCTCTCTCTCTGCACTTTCTCTCCCCCTTTTCCTTTGCTCTTTCTTTCCAGCATTTTTGTTTGTTACTGTACACACAACGCTTCTTGATGACACATTGGATTTGCAGCTCAGCTTTGTGGCTCCTGGGGGAAATCAGGGGGTTTTAATAGGAACCATGCCTGCAACCAGCAAGCAGTTCGGGACATACTGGACCCCGCTGTACTCCTGGTCTGGATAAGACACAGCTCAACAGAAAAGTGTTATAGAATCTTTTTTTGGAGCACAGTTCCTCCTTAATTAAACACGACTGACATCTCTGAGTTGAGCTTGAGTCGGCTCTCTGTTTATGTTGTGTCAGAGTGACATTGGTTTAATCTGGATTGGCTGGATAAATACACAGTGCAGCTGATGGTGCAGAAGAAAGAGAGCTGGCCTGTGTGTTTTAAAGGCAGGGGCAGGCCAGTGTGTGTGTTATTTAATGGGTGTATGCTTAGGTAACGTTACAATTAAAACAAACAGAGTGTGGACAAGGAAAAAAAACTCAAGTTGGTGCTTGGCGTAGTAAATAAATTATGTGTGTTAGGCCAGTACTGAGCAAAAGAAAAGAGCATAAATTTGTATAGATCACCTCAATTAGACCTACTGAAAAAAATATGGTTTGCTCAAATTATATAAATGTCTGCATTGCATATGACATATTACAGCAATGGTTTGCTGAATTAAATTGGTGGTTCCTGCAACACCAACCCACTCCAGCAAACTTCCAGATCCCCATCCCCCCAAATTTTTTTTTACTCCCCAACAAACACCATAATTTTTTAAACCATCATTTTTTAAAACACTCTTCACCAAATATCAATGTCCTTCTCCAAACGCCAACAACGATCATCATTCTCCAGCTAGAACTATCAATATCACTTTCAATACAATCACTCCACAGCAAACTCCAAAATTTTCAACTAAACACAAACTCTCTATTGTTAACATCTCTACCTAGTATGTTTCTATAGACATTTTGACAAGCCAAATGAACCAGCGTGAACAGGACAGAATATCTGTAACGGGTGTCCTGTACGTGTGTTGTATCACGTGTCCCCTAGCCATGTGCTTCTGTGTTGCGTCTTGTCCTCGTGTGTTAGCCACGCCCCTGTCAGCTGCATTGCGTCTTAACCATCAGCTTTTCGTAATCATGTTCACCTTTAAAAGCCTCTTGTGTTTCTCCATCGTCGTCGTTCAACTGTAATACGTGCCATGTTTGTCGTGCCGTGCTTTATGTCAGTGAGTCCTAGCTTTGTGTTCGTCTTGTCATCGTGTGTTTGAATAAACCCTCGTTTACATCAGTCCGCCTGCATCTGCTGCCTACTCTCAACCAAAATCGTCACAGCATCCTAGAGACTTGTCACAATCACAAAGAAGCCCAGCATTTCTAATGAAGCTGTTCAGTCTAAAGGCACTTGGAACTATAGTGAACAGAGAGAGGACCACAAAAGTACACAAAGAGTGAGACATGCTTTTGATCAGTAGTAAGGTTAATTGTCCTGCACTGACTATTGGCAGCAAGTATTACTAAGCTGTATTAAAAGACACTTAAACTCTTTCTTAGAAAGGCTGGCATGAAACTATGTTATTAAAAGGCTTGAAGCCACAGAAATTATTCTGAGAAGCATGTTACACTGAAATTACCCCCCACTGGGACATACACTCAACTTTATTGTTACACAATGCAACTATGTCATGCTACGTTCCTTCTGAGAGGAAAGGTTATCTACATACAGCATCTAACACAATACACTGATGCTCAAAATATCCCAAAGCATCACATGAATCAAAAACATCCAAATTAGTACTTAATATCCCACAGAGACAACCATGACCACAGTCCTTCCAAAACCATGACTGCATTATTCTCTCTGCGCTATGACAGTCATGATCCTGACATATCCCAACTCCTGTCACCACTGTGTGGGTGTGTGTGTGTGGGAGGACAGATGTGTGTTTGTGGGGGGGTATTTCACAATACCCAAGGATTTCTCAGTTAACTCTGTGACTATAAAAAGCAGAACTGTCCATGAGGAAAAGATCTAAGGCACATTTCTATTGGGCTTAAACCTCACTTGAATTAACCCCTTGTTACCTGAACTTATCATTCTGTTACTCTTATTATTATTCAATATACACTAAAAATGATGTACAGTACTGTGCACAAGTCTTAGGCGCCTATGTTAATAGCTTAAAGCCACTTGTTTGAGCAGTGAGTTTCTTTCTGCAGCAAAAACACAAGTAAACATTAGAACAAATGCAAACAAACAAAGAGGAAAGCAGTGAAAAGAATGAAGATTTGTTTTGTTTGTAAAAAAAAGTAGTTGATATTTTCTGAGCTGGTTAGAGATCAGGTTTGGCTCCAGATTTATCTCCCATGCCTCCCGTCATTGCATGGATGTGGGTGAAGTTCCATCAGCAGCACCTGATTTCCTTTAATGAAGGACTGACTGAGCTTCAACCAGTGATTTGATGAAAACTACAAGTAATACTGGGTGCCCACAAGGAGAGTTCTGGGAATGGTCAAGGTAACGAATGAACACATAAAATCACTGTGTACTGTATCACCGTTATTTGTATTTATTTGAATATTAGTGGGGTTTTTTTTTTTAGAAAACAAGACCACTTACTGCCCATATTAATAGCTTTTAATGATTATTTTCTCAGGTGAAGACTTTTACACAATACTGTAGTTACAACCATGAAACTGAAATCTGTTGGTTCTCTACCTTTAAGACACGAGAACTAAAGTGTGGGCCCACATAAAGACCTTTACAGTTTAAGGGGTTACTTTTATTCAGTAAAACAGAGAAACCCTGCTTTGTCTAAGACCCTGCTAGAGTAAGCTAAAGTGTGTTACACTCACCCATCGCTGTCCCGGTCCAGGCGAGGATGCCGTGGGGGCAGGTGAGGGCTGTTAGAGAGCAGCTCTGCTGGGGTGCCGTTTGACGTGGCGCTGGAGCCAGCAAAGAGGCCTGAAAGACAAACAATGCTAATACTCAAAACAGGCCCAATCAACCTCAAGGAGTGCCCACAAAAATGTCACATTGACCAAATTAACCCTTCTCCCCCTTTCCTCCCACTCAGAAAACAGCACTTCATGGCAACAAGCAATTGTTTTGACAACACATATCCATTCAGGGACCTTTTGGAAAAATAAAGCATTCCTGTCTTGCACTGTTTGTAATTTACTGTACATTACATGATCTTTTAAAGTGGGTTTGACTGAAGATTATCAGAACCACCCACATTTTATTTCTACTCACTGGTCACCTTTATGAGCTCCACCTACCATATGGGTCCACTGCATACAGGTTTGCAATGCAATGGGGTACATGAATTCAGAATAAATAAAAAGTTCATGTTACTTTTTGAAAATGCAGTTTTAATACATACTGTTATGTTTTACAAATGTAGGAGAATACTTATCCACTAAATATAAACAACTATAATCTTTAAAAGAAGAACCTTTGGCACTTTTACTTCAGCACTATTAGCTACATAAAACATTTTAAACATAAAGGACTTAAGAGAAACTCAAAAACAAGCCTCTTTAAAAAAAACTAAAGTTTCTTCTAAAGTCGGAGTGGACTGATAAATCAATGTGATGAGTTATTTCTCTCAGTCTTCTACATAGTAAACATATTCACCAGTGAAAAGCCGGGTATCTGCTGTGCTGGACTTGTGCATGTGATTTGTGGCTGAAACTTCACACAGTGACACACTTTATAGTCAAATCTGCAAGAATTACCAATAATATTTGCTATTATGGTAAGTTCTGACTTCTTGGTGTAACTGTTAAAAAAGGATATTAAAAAAACTCCAAACAAGGAGTCTGTATTAGTAATATTATGTTGCAAAACAAATATATGCACCACTGCCCTGACGTATTTAATCCCTACTGGGTTATTAATTTTTTTAATTATTTTATATTGAGAATGCACAAAAAATTGCAACACCAGTGGACTGAAACAGATGATGAGAAAATCAAATGTTAAGAATTCTGGGACTGCCTCGAAATAAAGTCAGCAAATTTTCATGAATAAAACTTAATGACAGTACCCTGCTCAAGGGTTCCTCAGTGGTGCCCAGGTCGGAACTTAAACCTGCGACCATCAGTTCACAAGGGCACGGTCCTAACCACTAGGCCACCACTGCCTGATGAATGAATCTAGGTTTGGGTAGTGACAGCAGTAATGTTTGGTGGAAGAGAAATAATGGCTTGAAAATATGGATAATTTTCAGAGTTTGGGCTATTCCTCTTAGTTTTGATGAGCAGTATTGTTAGTTCTACAGCATACAAAGACTTTTGTGATAGTTGTTATCCTTCAATGTTGCGCAGCAGATTGGAGAAGACCCTTTCTTGTTCCAACATGACTGTGCCCCTTTGCTCAAAACAAGGTCCAAGACATGGTTTGGTGGGTTTGACGTGGAGGAATCTTAGAGGTCTGCAGATGCCCTGACCTCAACCCAAATTAACACCTTTGGGATAAATTGGAATGTCTAATGGACAGTGGACAGCGTTCAGCCATTTTGCCTTATTAATAGTATTCTGTCCAACCCTCACTGTACGCATCCAAAATTACAGATTGTAACTCATTTGTTGCCACTCTTTATCAGCTGTTCTCTTCTCCGTTTATCAGTTAATCAGTTCATCAGTTTCTGACCACAGGACTACTGTTTTCAAGATATTATTTGGGTGGTGGATCTTTTTGGCAGAGCACTTAAATGGCCCACTTAATTATTTGAATAATGTGTAAAACGTGGCCTGATATTTGGTCTGGAACTGAATTTTCCAGGAAGGCACAAAGTTGGTGGCAATTGAAGACACAGACACAAATTGTGCATTAACAAATGGGCTAAGTATCTACATTTACACCAGTGAGAGTGTGTTACATTAGAAAATGGTTGTTAGTGTGTAAAAGAACTACACTAACAAACCACTATCAACATACTGGCACATTGCATTGGCACACATATCAACACATTACTTATACATGGGTATGACTGTTTCACCTGGTAAACTAAATCCTGAGGTGCAAAAACGATGGATGTATCTACTTGTCCAGAATCTAAAATGGAAATAACAGCGAAGCACACAAGCCTAAGCTGTGATATAAACACCATCCCACCACAAATTATATACTACTGTACAAGCACAGTGCCAAATCACAGCCGACTGCACTGTTAAGAGGATTCTCTGCTCCCTAGGCTTCTTGTGCAGCTCGAGACATTGAAATGCTACAGTTGTTCCCCCGTTTCGCCTTCTGCTAATCTGCTCCTGCGTTTCGGCTCTGTGATTATTTTCCCAGAAGCCCCTGGGGGAGGACGGCATAGTGCTGGCTGTCCAGCATGGAGCGGCTCCTGGTTTTCCCGTTTGGCTCCAGCTGCTCTGGGCCTATCTGACAGCTTTCTGAACTGGTTACACGCCTGATTCATTACCCCGAAATCATCCATCAAAGGCCTTTAAATGCTCTCCCCTTTAGCCTCAACATCTGCTACTACAACGGGAAACACTCAGTGGGTAATGGCTAAGATTGCTTCAGATTTTACACAGCACTCTAGTGGAGGATAAGAGAGAGAGGGGGATGTGATGCCTGAAAGAGAGGTCAATCTCACTGACAATGAAGACTTTCTACAAAACTGAAGTCCTTAAAGTGATACATTTTTAAAAAGGGAATTCAAAATTTTGCCCCTTCTTACACCAAATACAGCCACTATAAAAATATTTATATAGCTAAAGTCTAAAAAAGCAGCTAAAACATACAAAGCCTATAGCCACCAATTTATTTTATGCCTTATTATATTATTATTATATTTAACTCAAACCATATCATGTTTTTTAAGTAATCAAAACTAGACTTATGTGATTTCTGACATTGTTTGCCTTACACTTATAAAAAAAGACAAATCATGCTTCAAGATGGCTGCTGCTGCTAGCACCCTTTAGCTTTGCCGAAGTGGTGAACCAGAGACTATAGGCCATCGGTTGATGCCCAGTTTATGTTAGTTATCCTCTATTCTTTCATCAGTGGTCCATTTCAGACCACAGAGCCTCTCTTGATTCCAAATGATTTCTTGCTGCATACGTTTCTTTTAAGAATGTGATCTAACAATGTCAAAAATTCACATTTTGTCATGCAAACACCATTTTGAACAGGAAAACAAATAAATAGGAACATAAGTCACATATCATTCTCAATTTATTGTTAATCTGAATAAATAAACAACATAGTTTCCTAATCTGAACTGCACTTTGAAATTAGTGCATTGGATAATAAAGGAAGATCGAACTTTATACCCTGATATCTCTTCCTGTGATCTTTGTGGACATAATGGTGCCAACTTTTCTGGTAGCAGATTTAAATACAATAAAGGGACAATTGGCCAATTCTCAGAGCGGATCATTGATGATTTGTACTTGGTTCAGTTTAATGCTGCCAGGGAAAACCACGTCACAATACAACACACTGTGAAAAATAATGTTTGAAAGCCTCTTGTAATGTAAAATTTACATTTAAACATGCCAACTGATTATTGATTGAAAATGAGTCTAAGGTGGCAAAAAACCTAACATAATTAATGACAATCAAATCAATGACAGATAACAAAGATGAGCTACAGTCTGTAACAGTACACCTATATAGTAGACGGACCTCATAAAGTGGACAGTGAGTGGAGGCACACACAGGTAAACAAACAGACATGCAGTGTGCAAGAAGTGAACTGAATACCAGAGAAATAATAAAACTCCCTCTCTCTCTTTTTTCTGCTGGCTATGGAACAAAGAAGCATGTAGTGGGTAGAGTAATCCTGAATGCCATTACATGCAGTGTCTTGGCTAGCTATGACCACAGCAAGAACAAACCAAACGAGAACAAACAGTCAAAAGAACACAACAGCTGCTTCGGGCTAAAGCCATTTGCACATAGAAGCAGCAAGCTGTCCTCTTTGAACCAAGGAAAACAGAGGGAGAGTCTGAGCCAAAACTTTTTAAAAAATACTCCTTGCTGGCACACGGAAAAACGAATGCGATTTGGCTGAGTGAGTCGTGGCCTGCTTCAGAAAGCTGCAATTGTCCTGTAAATTGCACAGATAGCACTGCTGCACATATAGCTCCAGGTACTTCTCTCACTTCAAGCTTGTACACATGTAAGTTATTACCGTCCATTTTTTAAAAAAAAATCGCCATTAAAATGTACTATTCAGCATAGTAGTGATTCTGGCACCACACTAAATTTTAAACAGGCTTTAGCAGGAACCAATAAACAGAAAAGCATGGTGGAGAAAAAGGATTTAAATTATTACCCTTGCTTAGTGGAGGGAAAACAAATGTTAGAGCAGAAATTAACCTTTGACATCTGTCCTGATGCTGTGTGGTATCTCAGGTCATACTTTCAGGTACTTTAAGGTAAGCGTCTACTACCTGTATGTAATTCATCACAGAGCATCATATGAAAGTTTATATGCTCCACATGCAGCTGCCCTCTGCAGATGTTTGCAATATCACCATAGCATATGGTCTTCATAAGTCTAAAACTGTCTTTACTCTGTTATGTCCATTTGAGCTGTTAAATAGCAGCTTATTGCATTTGGAGCTTTTGAAAGGCTCCAAAATTCAACATACTGATGAGATTCAGTAAATAGTGTACAGAAGAGAAACTGTCATATTCATCTTCAACAAATGTACCTTGTGCTTCCATTCTGTGTCAACTTAATAAGCCAATTATACCAAACATTATTTTGATAGTGTTTACTCTTAGCACACCAGTAACACTGACATCACAGTGTGTTTGATGCTGGTATGAATTTATCAAACATAGCAGTTCACCATCCAAAGATACCCAGCCAAGAGAAGCTCTGTGGTCACAGACTAACCAGTGATGAATGGCTAGATGATAGCTAACATAAATTGTGCATCACCAGATGGGCTGCCTTCTATAACTGTACATCAACAAGGTGTAGCTTTAAGGGAGGGGAGTGTAAAGTGGACCAATCCAAAGCCTAATTTAAAATTAGACATGAAAATCATTATAAACATTTTTTACATTCAGTGTTTTTACAGGTGTTGAATTAAATTAAATTTAATTAAATTTTTGGCTTAGAATTTTTATGCCAGAGAGTTCAAAAGCGTCTCACAAAGGAAGGCTTTGTCTAAAATATGTTTTGTATTAAACACCAAAGCAAATGTCTAATAAGGCAAAATATCATAGCAGTCAGCAGTCAGTTAAAAAGTAGATTTTATTGTCATTACCAACATTACATTGTTTTTCTCTTGCCCCAAAGTTAGCTGATTAGAGACATTTTTACATGTTTGGTGCCTAAAATTAACTTTTTGAGTTTCTCACTGGGGCTACATGTAATAAAAGCTTTTGTGTTTAACCTGGCTCGGAGGTGGAATGTTGAATCTCAGAATTATGTCATTTTTACCTTGGCACATTCAAGTTACAAAGTGAGGTAAAGAGACAGTTGCCTCCAGGTAAGCAAGTATTGTTAGCAACAGGCTAGCCAGCTATGATACTAATATCAATTATCGTTTTAACATTCATGATGTATTTACCTTCTTAAAAAGTGAACTTTATGATCAGCAAATCTAATTGAGTCTAAGTCAAGACCGAGTCTAAAAAGGTTTGTCCGGGTTTAAGGTAAATGTTTAAGGCGTGCAGTTTGTGCAGTGCTAACTGGTGAGCTCTAACCTTTTATTACTTTCATTAATGCTGTAGCTTAAGTGCAAAACTAAAGAAGCACACTTTGTCTTGGCAGATTAACTGTACTGAGGAAAGTTTATGACGTCTTTTCATCAAACTGGCATTTTATGTAATATGCAAACTGTGTACCTGTAAAGATATCCTGGCCCAGTGCAGGTGAGCGATCATCCTTTCCATTAAGAGTGTGCTGAGAGTGGGAGGGGCCATGCAGGTGCTGGACGGACAGACATTCACTCAGAGCATCGGGTTCCATATGGGGGCAAGCCCTCAGCTGTTAGTCAAAGATACAGACAGATACTGTGATAAACAATGAAAAGTAATTAAGATGAAAATGAATTCAACTGTAAATCCTGTTGTACATACTAAGTAGGGGTATAACTAAAATGATTTAAAAACAATTCAAACTGTTTCACTAATACACCCCTCATTCTCATTTAACATATTTTTGTGGAAATCACTGGGGTCTTATTTTGCTATCAAATTTGCAATGGGATCTTCACTTGAATTTTGATTAAATATGACAATATGTGTATCATTTCACCTCTAAAAGTAAGCAAAGCACAGCATTGTAAATTCTCATTCTGGTAAAACACATCCACTATCCTAAAATACTACAGCCCTAAATACAAGTCAGAGAAGTCAGAGAAATACACATTAAGTACAACAGTTTCAACGAGTTTACCCTCCTCCCCCATCGGAGTACTGTTGATCAAATATTATTGAGGTGGCAGACCATTCTTAGCACAACATGGTAGCAGCAAGATTATATTGCATTATAAATCAAACTACTGTTGAACTTTAAAAGTGTTCCTGGAAAAAAAAGGATTTGGGGTATTTCAACATTAGAGACTAATTGTGAGGTAGTAGTGAGTCATTTAGACTATAAACAGTTTGATAGGGTTAATGAGCTAGATCAAGTGTGTTAAAGCATTTACAAACACCAACATATGCAGAGTAGGGGTACTCCTTTACCAGGGCTGAACACTACTGAACTAAAATATTGTTCAAATGGATTCAAGATATACAATTGTTTGTCACATACTTAAACAATGTACAACATGCAGTGAAATGTACTGTGATCGTTCCTGAGACTGTCCAAATTTAAATAAGCTAATACTTAAGACTAAAATTAAAAGAAAATTTGTAAATATTTCAATGTTTTAGTATTTATATCTAGGGCAAAACATTTTTTTAATTGATGCAATCAGCTTTACTGTATAGGGTCTGGATGTTTGTGACATCTATCTTCATTCTGAGTGGAAAATTAGTTTAATATGCTTTTGAAATAATATGATCACATCAGGGCAGGTAGGACACAGTGTTAAGAGATATGAGAAAGAATGGTGTGAATAGAGACCCTTCTGCATAATTTGGACAGCAACCAAACAAAAGTCTCCAATAAGGAAACACATCAAGTTCTGATAGGACACTTTGCCACAGCTTGGTGTAGGAAATGAAGAATTTGGAGAGGAACGATTCTCCACCGCGAACAGGAACCTCTGATTGAAAACATGCAGAGAGAGGGAAAAAGAAAAAACCCCACACGCAGCAGCCCTCCAAACTGTTAATACTGCAAAAGCATCCCACACTGCACTGAGATCACAAATATAACCAGTGAATGTTGGGCCCAAGGCAAAATCTACACTTCATAAAACCATTGTAGGGATTTTTCTTGCTGAACAAAGTCACTGTAAATCTCTACATTTCAGAAGTGTCCTCCAAAGTTTGATGGACAGTATACTTCCACATCTTCTAGAAATCTTATGTAATTGTAACACTTTGCTTACAATATGGGAAATCTCCATTACCAGTGGTCGGGCCAAATTGCTTGCCAGAATTCTTCAGTGTTTCCCCAAAAGTGCCAAACGACAGAGGCTCTGAACAGATGTTTCGATGACAGATGACATTTGTTTAGAGCCTACAGTGCCATGTGCTTTTTGCCCAGTCCTGATTGCCTTTGAAAGCTCACACATAAGCATGGGTATGAGATTTTAACAAAAACTATTCTTTTATGAAATTAATTCAGCCTGACTGTACATCTGGGCACAATTCCGCTGAACAGAAGATGCTTTAAACGAGGCATGACACGAACTTTAAGAAGTTATTTTCATTTATGCTATTCTGAAATAAATTCAAGCAGATGTTCAAAATAAAAATACTGATTTCTGTTTAAATACCAGGAATTAAGGGAATTAACGTGAACCTTGAACATGTTTGTGTGTTGGTGATGCCATACTACAAACTATCAGTGGAACTGTGGACATCAGAGAGTGGCACACCTCCTACATCCCTGCCGTTATTTAAAATCTAGATGTTCATCAGGCGGATTAGTATGTTTCAACTTTCTTTAGTACGACACCATGCGATAGACAGGGAAAGAGGTTTTGTTTGACATTTGTCCACCACATCTGGCTGGCGGTGATCTGTGCTCAGCGGTTTATTAACATCAGCTTGCACTTGCATGTGTTTCCGCTTTACACTGCTTAGCGAAAGGAACGTATCGTCATCCAGCCGCCACTTAGCTGTGTGTAACAATGAGGCCATTCTGTTCATATTTACGTGCTTTAATGAGGAATGCACTCTCTGCTGTGTAAAACGATGAGATGCGGTCAGCACTGATGTATAGTTGGGTGGGAGATGATTTTTAAAGACAAACCTAAATAAAAAACAACTGTGCTAATCCGTGAAAAGGATGCAATTGACTGTGAAGAATACGTACCTATTCAACGTGTATTCCTCAAACTATTATGGCAGAAACTAGTGCATTTGAAAACTACCAGTGTTTGGATGCCCGGCGGCAATGAACTGGGGCAAAGAGCGTTAAAGCGATAGTTTTGCATACAGTCTTATTTAAATAGTTTCCCTCCTACTCCAAATGTAGTCAGTTAGTCAAGACATGTTTTGTGTCTAAAGTTTGCATCTTTGCAGCCACAAGGCTCATTTTAAGAAACAACAAGTTAAGAAAGTTTCCAACAATCAGCACTGTGTTAATTGTATGCCCTTATCATAACATTTATTTTCAATACCATTGCGATGTTAAGTAATAACAAACAGACTGACAATGTTTAACAAAAGTCTATGTCCTATACACTTGTGTTAAGGGGAAAATTGATTTTTTTCACCAAACTACCAATTTACAGTGCTGTTTTTCTCACTCTCACTATGCATTTATAGTGCTTACCTTTCTACGCACCTGCTGCTCTTTGGCAGAGTGGATCTTGACATGCTTGCGAAGGGAGCTAGGGTCAGTGTAGCGTTTGGTGCAGCCAGGGATCTGACATGCGTATGGTTTCTAGAACATAAACACAAAATGCAAAATAAGAAACCCAAAATGAACTTCTTAACTCTGAGGGTCTGTATGTGCATTCACAATCTAAATCACCCTCAAAATTAAACACCTAGTTAGCTTCATTGTAGTTACTGAATAATTCATACTATATTATTGGCCTTAAAAAAACATGCATGATTTATTCAGTGCATTTTGAGAGTTAAAAGAGGAAATGTGAAGTCATTTTTAAGGGGAAAAAGAAATCCAACATACCTTTCAGCTGGAAATTTACAGTGGAAAAGCAAGAGAAGAAGAGGACAGACATTTCAGTAGATTCAGAAACTCATGCATGAACAAAACGCTAATCTTTACCGATGTCACTACTTTACTGAAGAACCCACAGTTTTATTTGCCAGCCTCAACAAGTGGTCTACGTGTGTTGGATTTACATTTAAAATAAGAATAATGACCAGTGTTTAATTGCCAACTAAATATGATATGTTTTTTCATCTCTAGATTCAAGATTCAAGATTCAGTAGGTTTGTCACATACATAGTTATACAAGTACAACATGTAGTGAAATGTACCCTTTTTTTTCTCTAGAAGGAAACAATAAAAAATAAATACATTTTTAACATAAATGGGCCATTCAAAAGCAAAAAAGACAATACACAGAATGAGGGCTACCAACTGACCTTAAAATCCTTGACAAAAACCACAAAGCCTTAAGTGCTTTGCACAGGTAAGACAGGACTGAAAACACGCCATTTTCACGCCAAGGTCATTAATGTGAAAGTTTCCTTTACGAGCTCTCCCTTCCTACCTTCCACTGCTCTGTTAGTAACTATTTTTACTAGCAGACCTGTTTGTTTTTTTCTTCAGCACCATATAAGTCACCATGCAGGCCAAACACAGGGAGCGAGAGAGGAAAGGAAAAAAGGAGAGAGAAGGAAAAAAGATCTGTATGGAGGATAAAATTCATCACAGTCAGAGTGATTTTTTCACAGTATATGAGGCATGTGTTGTGTTGGGTGTGTGGAGTCTATGGCCTAATTAACCATAGCATAGAGCAGTAGCTACACAGAGTAGCTTTCTGCCAGTCACAGACACAGAGAGAAAATAAAGGCTCTACACAGGCTTTCTTTTCTCTTTCTCTAATTTACAGTAACAAGGCACAAGCAGGGCTTTCTCTCTCTGACAACTCTCCCTCTCACTATCCCTCTCACACATAGGGCTATGTATCATTAAAATGTTTCAAAATCAATTCCACTACCTACATATTGCTATCAATACTAATTCCTGGGGCTTAAACCAAAAATGAATGTGAGATGCTGAAAGTATTATATTTAGTGATTGAAGTGTACTGCAGACTGATGAAGAAGCACTGAGATTAGTAATACGCAAACAGAAATGTAATTGAGACAGCCAATCAGAACCAGTTGTGCAAAGAGCATGCTTCTTGGCCAAGGATGCTGATAAAACTCATTACTTGGGTATTGAAAGTTTGCACAGAAACTTGGTAGTACTTAAGCAATAAGATCAGTACCATAAAGTAATTGACCCAGCTCTAGTACCTAAAATGCCTATCCCTCTCTGTCTTTCCCCCTCTCCCCTCACTCTTTCTTTCCGTGTCTCTGTTTTCTATGTGCCGTTACTTTCTGTAATGGACCGCAGGGTTAAATGGCCTGTATCTGAGGTTCCCCCTCATCAGCACAGAGGGCGCCATCACAGAAACTGACTGTGTGAGCAGCAAGTTGGTTTTGCACAAAATCAATAACTTAATCTTTCATCAGACATTGTGACTCTGTGTCATGAACCATAAACCCAAACAGTCTAAATGAAACTCAAAAACCTTTCAAAAAACAAAAAGAAGGAAATAATAATGATGATAATAAATAAATAAATAAATAAATAAATAAATAATAAATGAAATCCTGACATTTGACTTTTTCTAACCATAAACTTAAACACTCACTCTAACACTAACCTTAATCTCAACCCTTAACCTAACACATCACGTAACACCAACCTCAACCCTAAACTGAAATCTTAACCAAACCCAAATTTGGGTAACTGTAACCCAGTGGGTTTAGTGTTATCTGAGTTTCACCCCTGAGTTTGTTAACAATTAGAGCATTTAGATATTTTCTAAAGAGAACCAAGCCAACCAATAAATCAACATCTAAAACTACATAACACACATTCAATGAGAGGCTATTCACAGGGTTTTATAAAAAAGCTTTGAACTACAGCTGCCAGACATGCACTCTTGTGTTCCAGTGCTCTTACAGTGTCCAGGTGTGTGCGCTGGTGCTTGGCTCTGTCGCTGGAGTTGCTGAAAGCTTTCTGGCAACCTGGGTGCTGGCACAGGTATGGCTTCTCGCCAGTGTGACTCCTCAGGTGAATCTTCAGATTCTCCAAACGAGAAAAAGCCTTATTGCACCCTTCAAACTGAGAGAGAGAGAGAAAGAGAGAGAGACTTAACACATATTGTGCCAATGTTGCCAAAAGCACAAAAAATATCATAGCAAAGACAGAGGAAGAGGGGGTAGCGTGGAAAGAAATAGGCAAAAAAAGAAACATACAGACAGAATGTTGATGTGTGTCTGTGTGTCTGTGTGTGTAATATAGACTGATTAACAGTACTTAAGAGGTGTACTGCTCTCCAATGACTCTGGGCACTCTTAAGCATTATTAACCCATCTCATTATTCATTAGAGCACTGTTGGGTCATGGCCTTCACTTATTCATCCACTTAAACATTTAACCACTGACCTGCAAGGTCGTGCGTGTTGAGTGTGTGCACAGCCTACAGTCTAACAACACCTACAGCTAACTGTACCATGAAATATATCTTGCCTCATCTATATAATGAATCTTAAAGTAGCCATTTTAGCTTGACATCAATACACACTCTCGCTCGTCCCTCAGACCATGAACAATGGCTGCCTTTGGCACCTATTAGGATCTTCCTGTCCAATCACTTAGCGGATATTTTAACCCCAAGCCCCGCCCCCTCCATTGTACACTCAGCTCGAGCGTGAGGCCCCAGGTCCGTTTTCACTGAAGGAGAGAGAGGCTTCTATTCTTCTACAAATAAAACCAACTCTCCCTCTCTTTAACTGTGCCCTCCCTCTCTCTACCTCTCCCTTCTAATGAACCTTCAGAACGCTCTGCCCTCCTTCACTCACAGCAGCTCGCTATTGAGGCCATTCAATACTGCCTGAAACTCTACACGGACACAGACAGGGCAGATTGTGTGACCTGGGTTATGTGTGTGTGTGTACGTGCATGCGTGTGTGTGTGGTGTGTTGTGGTGTGTATTTTTTTGACTGCGTAGGAAAACAAGAGAAAAATATCTGTAAAAACATCATCTTGACCTTTCAACTCATGTTCAATCAATTTTAACTAAAGTTTTTTTGATAACAGATCACTAAAACCAGGCAGCATGTTATACTACTCTATTACTCTACTCTGTCTAGTTTTTAGAAAATTTTGTACAAAATTATGATTTTATACCAGAAAAACACTAAAGAAATTTGGCTAGACAGTAAAAATGCAATGATAGCAACCATGGGCCAATACACTCATAAGATTTATTTACTCACTAGTATTTATTTAAAAACAGAAAATTTAAATTTTTAAACTACACAGCTGGTGCTAAATCACTGCAGTTAATGCAAGAGCTGGTTAAATGTATGTTTATACCTACAAGACTAATACAATAGACACAAACTCTATCTGAAAAATCAGTAAATATAGTTTGACTGTATATGTGTATGTGGGTGCATTCATATATAACTCATTATGGGGACCAAATCTTCACAGGGCGATGGAAACATGAGGACCTTTGGCTGCTCTACATAAAGAAAATGCCCCCTCCCAAAAATAACAGCTTTTATTGAGAAAGAAGAAGAGGTGAAAACTGATTTGTTGGTTGCTGAGGTTAACCTCGAGTTGGGTTAGATGGAGCACAGCATCATTTACCCTCACGCACACAATTTTATTTAGTTTCCAATAAATTACAATTTAATTAAATAATGAAAATTAATATAAAATTAGCAACAGTGATATAGTTCATTACAAAAAAAACACATACAAAGGGCCATAAGTCAACAGACATACAGAAATGTGCCCACTCGTCTAAAGTATTTCAGAAAACATCTCAGACCCCACACCTTCCAATGTTTTTCCTCAGAAATCAAACTTAACCCTCATAAAGTCTCAAACTAATCAATCCACTGTCTCTCTCTCTCTCACACACACACACACACACATACATACACACTATACTGAACGCCAAAACATGTCCCGCTGCCCACAAATCTGAGTTTTTAAAACAAACATTGAGCATATAGATGTGCCAAAGCGTGTGTGTATTTATGCATAGAGGAAATAATCACTCTTTTATTGCTTTCTTTAACGTAATAGACATTTTAGGCTGAATTGAATTTACAAGCCCTCTGAGAAAGAAGCCACCTTCACCCCTACCACGCACTGCTCACTGCTCAATCTGTGCAAGCATCACTGCATTCTGGGATACCTTACAAATACAACACAAACGTCTAATCTATAAGTCAGAGAGGAATTTCACGCTGTTACACACTTTCTCTCCCTCTCCCTTTCCTTCCTCTTCCTCTCTGTCTGTCTTTCTGTCTCTCTTACCCACACACACACAAAAAGTGCTGCACAATAATGTGTTAATCATTAGTGCAATATTAGCTTTTGCAATACTGATATACCAGAATGCTGCAGTATGCAAATATGCTTTCTTACCACTTACAATGTTCTAAACTGTGTTCTGACCCATCTTTCTGTCCCCCATCCCATGAACTCCCAACATAAACATACACATATGCAAACTTGTACATAATAAGATATTTGGCTGCAGTACTGAGACACACCATTTGGCCTATGCAGTATTATGTGGTATTATGCTTTCCATAACTTCCATCTGAAAACAACATATAAGATAATCAGTTTCACTATTAACCACAGCTAAAAACAGCTATAGTAGCTTGGTACCAAAAATGTAACCACATGTAAACATACAGTCATCCCCACTAGATGATTCTAACGACCCAAAGGCCAAGAAAATCCCCTTCTGATGATCTTAAAGGTGGAAAACAACTGTTTTGTGGAGGACATTTGGGTTAAATCGTTGTTTTTTTTCATTAGTTTTGGAATGTAGAAGGAAAGCAGAAAGCTAAGATTACCGCTAGAAAGCGGAATATTTTATTGTACCTAAATAACTTTAATATCTGTCTTCAAAACATTCCAAAGCACAGAATGGATTAGACAAAAGTCAACAAGCCAAAAGCCTGACATTAGCAACACAGCTACATGGCTATTTAAATATGTGACTTCAGTTAGGCTTCTTTGCTCTTAAAGGCAGTTCAGTTCAGTTCAAACTGACTAATGGCTGCAGGTGTGAAAGCAACTTTTATGTTAATTCTGAATCGCAATACTTACAATTATCAAGATTTATCTTCACAAGGAAATAAATTGCTAAAAATAAAAATATGCATACATACAAATGAAATTTTCATACAAAGAAAAATTCACAAAGATTTTAGTTTGAGATGTTTAGGTAGAAATTTTAAATTTTTTAATAGTCATCTTTACAGACATTGTTTTTCTAATCAGAGAATGGGCACTTTCAACAAAATATATATTAAAATGCAGGCAACTGCCAAAAAGTCCTGCTAATAACCCTGACAGAAATTGTAAAAACTAAATTTTAAATAAATAAAATCTTTTTAAGTAAATTCGGATCCAAATGAAATCTGTATTTCATGAAAATGACCCACACATACAATTTTCCCCAAACTCTGATGAGCCAAACACATGGTCAGTTTTTAAAAGACAGTGCTTTATAACCACTGATGTTATTTTTAAAAACAGTTTAGTACACTAATGATGCTAATTGCTCCGGATGTGTTTTGCTTTCCTCTCTAAAATGTCGGTAAGCCGATGATAGTCAAGTAAAGGGGCTGAAAGCGAGGCGGCCCGGCTCCGGATCACTCTAAAGCCGGGCCTCATGGTCTTCGGCAAACATTTAGAGTGACAGTTGGGTCTTAGGAGTGTGTCGGGGTGTGTTTGGCTGATTACTGGCGGCAACAGCTCTGACCCGCATGTCCATGGCGGAAATGAGACCTGACTGGCCCAGAGATGCCCTGATGGTTTTCTAGAGGACTAAAAGGCCACAGTGTGGACTCCCAGTTGGAAAAAGCATACACCTCACAAATACCTTGCACCGTGAGTGAAGTACCTCAAACAGAAGTTCTTTTATGAAACGCTGTGGAGAGGAGGGAGGGAAGGGCAGAACATGTTGGCTGATGACATCTAGGACAGTGCTCTGATGGAGTGACACAGTGTGGGAAAAGAAGATCAACAGAGAACACAAGGATGTGAGAAACTTTTTACCGTAGAAGCTCAGAGAGAGATTTTTACAAAAAAGTGGTGAACTCTGAAATCCTTGCCTCAAATTATACTTGACTGTGTGCAAACCAGAATGCACAGAAAACAATTAAAAATACTTCATCGTTTTTAATAAATATTTTAACATATTTTTAACACAACTCGTGTCAACCGATCCCTAAACTGTTTCATTTTACTTTTGTGCTAGTTCTTGGGTTGACAATTGTTTGGGTCAGTCCTGCCCAGATTTTAGAGGTGTGCATGTGGTAGCCTCTGCTTGATACTGTTAGGTATGCTTATCAGTGAACCTGTTCTCTGCATTTCAACATGCAGATTTGCTTATTTGTTTACAAATCAGCCCTTAATTATAAACTGCTAGAAAGCATGATAGCTAATCAGGCAACTTGGCCACTTTATGTTTGTACTTAAATAGTTGCAGATAATTTTTTTAAAAATTGACAATTACAATCATTTATATGAAATTAATAAATCAATAAATGAATAAATTGTCAGTTACATTTTTAGGATCATGGGAGGCCTATTGAATGACACATGACATCTCTATAACAATGATCATGGTTAAAGACAAATTTCAGGAATCAGGGTGGCTGCTGCTATTGTTTTTAGACATTGATTAAACTTTATCCATTTTTACAGATATCATGCAGTATCATTAATCATAAAAGTGATTAATGAGTTACACGATAATTATTTCATTGGCCCTTCTGAAAGCTTCCACCATTCTAATTGTTCTGAGAAAGTGCCCCAGGATTATGTTCACTCTACCATTAAAACTTCTAGGTGGTAACGAGCATTAAGAACATTATAACTCATAATTAGTCGAATAAAAAGCAACATGGCAGCTTTTTAACGAGAGCCATAGGGTTGTTCCTCATGAGTCTGACGAGCGTGCTGTAATTGCTTTTGACAAACAAATTGGTTCAACGCTCTCAAACACAGACTATGGCTTTTCCTCTAGGTTGTAACATGTCTCTGTGATCAGAGTGTTGAATAAATGGTTATAAAATTGATTCTGGTTCCTGCTAGTGAAGAAGAGGTGTGGTAAGGCTTCCTGCTGGAAGGGCCAAAGGTGACCTGCAGAAACAGAAAACCATGACACATCTATCTGCTGCAGAGGGCTCATAGACTGCAAGCTGGAACGAACATGTGACTTTAATCTGTCCATTTCCAAATGCCCCGCAGCAAAGGAGCGGAGAAACGCAAATGGATGAAATTATATCCATATGATTCAACGAGACAGCTAAAAGGAGACAGGTTTCTCATGCACTTCGTCAGGGCACCAAATTAAAGCCAGCTTCGGCTAAAACATTCACATTACATAGTTTACACATATCGGTTCCACATCCAAAAAAACGCCACCCGTTTTAGCGGCCAGCTTCATCTGCTGCAAATAGTGGGCCTAATTTGAATTGAAGATCAGAGATCAGAGAATTTTTTCTACTTCTTTTCTTTTCGGAGTTGGGCTGAGATGAATTCATACATTGTTTCTTCTTATGGATTTCTTCATGTTTTGATTTCCTCATTTCTTTTTTTTTACTTCTCAAAATTTCCAAACTGTTGATTTATACACAATGTGATGCGTACACAAATCTTTGGCCAAAGACTGTTGTCCAGATGGGAGCCGAATGCTCTGCCTATAAACTGGCATAGGAAGTATTCATGTAAATGACTAACGAAATTGCTCCGAACAACCCATCTTGTTCTCATGCGAGCTCACTTAGTCCTATATGGATGCAACCGCAACAGGAAGAAACCTATGATGACTAAATTGGGCATCTCACATAATCATTATGGGCCAAGTGCATCCTCCTTAAAATGGCCATTTTTAAGGAAATTGAACTGAAAGTGCCTCTATGATGGACTCTGACATGAAAATGTGTCTTTTAGTGCTTGTGCTCCACATGAGTAGTTTGAATGGAGAACAAGCAGGAAGTATGTGGAGCTTTATGGCTGTACTTAACCCAGGGCTCATGGTTAAATTGGTTCCAGCCAAGAGAGACACTTGTGCCCACTAAAACACTAGACATGACTTCCTTTTGACCCAGCAGCTGATGACAATCTGATTGGTAGTGCCCCTACAAAAGAAAATGTATTGGTGGTGGGGATAGACAAGAGTGTGGCAGGAAGGACAAAAGAAAGGGCAAGAAAGTGAGACAGAACTTAAGTGCACTCTACATAATGTAATTATACACTACTGGTCAAAAGATTTACAACACATTTAGAACAATTTTTCCAGTTTGGACTGGTAATTTAAGCACCTTGATTACAGTGAATATCCTTACATTGTAAACTAAGCCCAAAGTTAAAAAAGTAAAAAGTAGGCATTTTTTTCAGGAATGAAGGACCTGGTTAAGATACAGCTTTCCTGAAGCACAGGAAATCAATTAAGAATTAATGCAAAGATTTCCTTCAGATGCCCCATCTTTTGCTACTTTTGCTTTCCTCCTTTTTTTGTCCTGTTCATCTTAAACCAGTTGGGTGGAGTCTGGAGACTGTTTCTTCCATGAACTGAATCTACTGATGAGTTCCTTTCTTCCAGTGTTTTGGCTCATTAACGTACTGTCCATCTTTGTTTCTTGCCACCCCTCCCCCAATTCTGATAGTGATATACAGTACTACTTCCTGTAAGGCTTGGGTAAAAGCCTGTTGTCTATGAAACCTACATATATATTACATGTATTATATTTCTGTAAGAAACTTTTTATTTATGATTGTTTATGTATTGTAACCATTTACCTTTGTACTGTTTAAGGTTATTCACTGCATAAATTACCAGAAAAAAAACATGAAAAATGTTTATCAGTAGTGTTTGCACTGTAGTGTTAGCAATAAATGATGAGAAGAATAAAATAATAAGAATAACCTATATAAACCAAACAAGAGTTCTGTAGTTCAATAGTTTGGCATGCAGTTGGCTAATGAACATGAACTTGAGCACAGTAGTGACCAAGCTGGGAAGAAGGTTCTCTGCCATTAAACAGCAAAAGTCTGTTCCCCATAACCCGAAGAGCAAGAGAAGGCATGGATTTTATTTAATTAAAATGTACCTTGGGTTAATAATTTGGGTGAAGCCTATAAACACTATTTAGCACCAAACAGTTCCAGGGAATTTTTGAGAGGTTTCTCAATGGTGGAATAGTTCCTCAATGGTGGAATGAGCTGCCCAGGGATAAAAGGTCAGCCGAGTCTCTCTCAACATTCAAAAAGCGACTCAAGATTCAACTGTTCCGCACCCACCTCAGCACATAAACCAAGTGGATATCCAAATGAATAAATGTAAATGTAAACGTAACAGTTTAAAAATGGTGGCTTCAGTCCCTGCATAATTTTGTCTAGACCAATTACTGTACACTTACGTCACGTCATGGTTCCTCTAATGTGAGAAAGTGCCTAGACTCAAATGGGAACTAAAAACATTCCTCAAAACAGTGTTTTAAGAATTACAATTGTTCTTGCAGTGCAAACACACAAAAGGGGGAACTTCCTCCAACTTTTCTAAGAACTATCAAAGAAATTCCTCTGGTCAGAAAGCATTTCGATTGCAACCAGTTGTCCTGTCACTGCAGTTGAAAAACACCCCCACAGCATGATGCTGCCACCGCCATGCTTCACTGTGGGGACTGTATTGGACAAGTGATGAGCAG
>JBBPDA010000019.1:20128762-20138987 GCA_037974385.1 Arnoldichthys spilopterus | reverse complement strand
GTGTGTGTGTGTGTGTGTGTGTGTGTGTGTGTGTGTGTGTGTGTGTGTGTGTGTGTGTGTGTGTGTGCATGTGTATACTGTGTTGCCCAACCATTTTACTGGCATATAGCACAGCCCTGTATTTTATACTGCAACAGCCTCCAGCCGGTTTTGCCACAATAAGGCTTGTTCGCAAGCCAATGCCTGGTTAGCATCTTCTAGCATAAAAAAGCGCATTTGTTTTCCTCCTGTCTTGTCACTCAGTGCTGAGTGACATCAGAGCCTTGGTTCAACCCACACACACAAATGCACATATATGTCTGTGGGGATTAAATATATATATACAAACAAATTTGGCAAAGCAATGAGAGCACGAGCACAGCACTAAATATCACTCTGAGACAAAAGAGAGACTGAGAGAGAGAGAGAGAGAGAGAGAGTGAGAGAGAGAGAGATCTGTAAAGGCAGTAGAATATGATTTATAACATTTTCATCATTCATCATTTTATTTACCGTCTTACGGGTCAAGCATTCAAGTACTATCCTCTTGGTATATAATGCTCATGCACTCCACTCATGTGAAAATCCACATGGATTCATGTAAATGGGAGACAGGTGCACTCAAGCTGAATTTAAATGCTGCTACTGCACTTACACCGAAATGTTGTTGCATGATTATGCATAATTGTGTTAATTAGCCAGTCTCTCACTTTTGATAGAGCACTTTATTTTGATGCATGTTTAAAATACCCATTTCACAAAGAACAAATAGGGTAATTTAGGTTGTGACTTTGACTAACTGACAGTACTGTAAATGTGCTAATGTGTTTCATGACATTGTTTAGGCCACACAGTGTTACCTTCAGGTTAAAAACAGGCAGATAAAAACTGCTGCATTAACATGTGGCCTAGTGGTTAGGACATTGCCCTTGGGACCTGAAGGTCACAGGTTCAAGTCCAGGTCTGGGCACTACTGAGGTACCCTTGAGCATGGTACTGTCCCATTACATTGCTCCACGTCTTGGAAGTCACTTTGGATAAAAGCATCAGCTAAAATGTAAATGTAACTCATAATTGGCCATTAAATATCATAATCAATGACAAACCCTTTTAAGAGTATTTCAGATCTTTTTCTCCTGCCATCTTGAATTTTTATTTATGACCGACATCATGCAGAACATCAACCTGGAGGTCCTTACTCATTCTCCTGTTTTCCTTTATTACTTGTACATCAAATATATCAGAAAAACCAAATAAATAGTCCATGTCGCTACAAAGGTTAAAAAGAGGGCTTGCGACTGGGGAGTTGCCATTTGAATCCCTGTGGAATGTGGGAATTTGCATTCACTACTGGTCTAATGTAAAGCGCAAATTCACTGCTTACAAGTGTATGTATGTGATCAGGCTCTGACTCTGACTAGGGAGGTAAAACAATGAGAACATATTCCAAGATTTCATACAGGTCGCTAAAAAGAGCACAGTGGTGCAGAAGGAAGGGAATTTGGGCAACATAATCCCATCTGCGCCTGTCCAGCTGCTCACAGAAAAACGTCATCCTCCAGAGGACAAACAGCAGATCTAATTATTAACCCAAACGGAACTACTTAATGTTAGCGAACATAAATATTAGCATGCACACATGCTGTACATATAAGCTTATAAAGACCCTGAACAGGCCTGGAACTGATTATTTGGATACGCAAAGGTGTCCCGGGATTTTGGGGTATATGGGGCCTACTTCAAACCAGCCAGTAAGAATATTGGTGAATTAAAAGGGTTTTTGGACCACAGCTCTTATTTGAAACAGAATACATCTGACAAGAAATCAAACAATTCTCTGAATTGAGCAAGAGGGGAATTTCAGTGGTCATCTGTTCTAAGGTTCCCTCTATGGCCTAACAGACTACTATATTTTTCCAAGTGTTTGGCTTGGACATTGAGCCAATTCCCTTAATACTTGTGGGACAGCTAAACGTTTAAAACTCCCATTTAAAAGGATCAAGTGCATGCATTGTTTGGTTATGTTAAACAGATGTGTCGGCCTTTCGAGATCTCAATCATTCCCTCCTCTAAAACAAAAACGAGAGCTTATGAAAATAAACACGGTTTCACCATACACAAATTGTGAACTAATTGTGTATTTGGACTGACTGGTCGGTGGTGGTCTTGAGTTTTTTTTTCCCCTCATGAGTTAGGATCTCAGGGAAAAGGCAGTTTGACATTGATTAGTGTGTTGACTTGTGAAATTTGAGATTTTTACCTGGATAAATTAAGTTTTGCCACAGCCATGTTTCTATAACTACAAACTACAGGTTAGATTATATACCGAGACCCTCCAGCAGGGGAAATTGGAGCCGGAGCTTCAGGTGCAATCACAAACTGTGGTGACATGTGATATAGTCGTGAGGAAAGAGAAGGAAAATAGTGTTAGACGCTCATCAGAACTGCACTGTGAGGGACGAAGTTACTAAAATATTCAGGTTTTCTTATGTTGCTTGCTGTGAATTCTTTTATTAACCCATATGAAAGATTAAGAACACTGCAGCAATATTTAGACAACCTATATGATATGATTTGCATGGTGAGGAATCTTCTAATGAAATACAATAAGGAATTTCTGGCATTCAGATTCTCTGTGTTAGTTAGTGCTTGGCTACATATTTGCCTATACCAGTATACTAATGCTACACAATATTGAATTGTAGTTTAGCAGTACTGATAGTTAATATTAATGATTGTTAACATCATTGTAGGTAATTAGCTGGGTTTTGTAAGAGAAGAATACATCAGTCCAAATAAAACAAGATGCATCAAGTCTTCAAGACATGCTGTTAACACGTAGCTACACAAGTTCAAGTATTAATATATTAGTATATGTAATTCATGTTTTGTTATTTTAATGTTATAACCATAATATGATTTATTTGGAAAACATCATGATACTGAATTTAATAAATACCACCATCACAAAACGTAATGTATTTTTGAGCTTCATCAAAATAGAGACTTTTGGTTTCTGATAGTATGACACTGACTTCAAAGTAATCATTCTTCTATTCTATATGCACTAATACAGTATTACCTATACTGTATTATAGAATAATGTGCAATAATCACATTTTTATGTCATGACCATTATTTGTTCAGAAATACATGAAGGTTTCTGAAAGAATGGATTTTGTATTTGATCTGCAAATTGTGGCTTTCATCTGTAATATTGTAATACACTGCTGAATTTAATTGTAATGGTGAATTTCCTCTGTAGTACTATGCATTTGTTCTGCAAAACTGCTGACTTGGCCTGTAATGTTAAGAATGTCTTCTTTAACACTATGGCTTTGATAACATTGCTAATTTGACCTAAACTTTATGGACTTGATCTGTACCACTGCTGATTTGACATATACCACTGGAAATGTGGCCTGTGAAATTGCTGGGGACACCTGTGGTCACTCACCATACACTTGTTGGGTTTCTCTCCAGAGTGCACCCTCATATGAATGAGCAGCTTGTAACGGGCGTTGAATGGCTTGTAGCGACGGATGCATCCAGCCCAGAAGCAAGTGAAGTCCTCACCTTTCCTCTGGTCGATGTGTACCTTTTCGATGTGTCTCACCAGCTCTTCCTGCTGGTCATATGCAGCACTACAGTCAATCCAACGGCATATCTGCTTATCACTAAATACCATGGAGTCCTCCCGCTCAAGAGTTTGCAGGGCAGCTGGACCTGAGAGTCTGGGTCCAGATGGAGGCTGCTGAGGCTGCTGCTGGTTGTGTAGATGCAGCAGTGCACCTGTGCCAGAGCCCATATTATACTGGTGCAGGTGGTAAGGAGGTGGCATGGAGGGCCGCTGCTGCTGTCCGCAGTTTGGTGAAAGGAAATTATGGTGAAAAAGTTCCTCCTCAGAAGGAGAGAAATCATCCATAGGCTCCTGTTTCAAAACAGTGGAAGTCCGCTGACCCACAGCGTGCATGAGCAATCCAAGGCCTTCAGCTGACCCAGGCTGCATGGAGCCAGGATCTTCACACGAAGAAACAGAGGATGAGGAAGAGGAAGATGAGGAAGAAGAAAGAGACAGCAAGCAGCAGGTCGAGGGCGAGGCCGAAGGATCACAAGGGCTTGAGGCAGGCACAGGCTTCAGGGTAGGATATCCATGGATCATCAAAAAAAGTAAAAGAAATCATCCAGTTAATTTGTGTAAAACATAACTGAGGCGACAAATAAGCCATTAACACAGTATGGATGCAGATAATAAAATCATGTTACTATTTTTTATTAATTATTTCTTAGTATTTGTAACTTTTTAAAACAAGACACGTGATTCTGTCAAATTCATACTATAATAGTGTTTATAAGTGTAACAAGTTGATAAAAATGTACTGTACTATGTACAGCCTTTTGGTCAAAGAAAATTTGAACAGCTTTTAAGTGAAGAAACAACAGAGTCTGAAAAAGTCAAAAACAGAACGCATCAGAAAAGCACACTCCAACTCATCAATACAGAATGTTAATGTCAAATGTAAGTGTGATGTTTAAGAACAGCTATGTAACAGAAACTCATTTCTTGAATCGTTTTTGTTCCTTTTCCTGAATGTTGCCCCTACGTGTGTTGTAAAGTGAAATTTAAATTTTACAATGTTTGGCTTGTCACATAACCAAATGTTTTAATGGCATAAGCATATTTGAGATGCACAGTTTGCACTTTAACAATATTCAGCTTTATTTAACTGTATTGTGATTACTATCACACTAACACTTTGAGAGCAATTAAAATGTTTCAAGCATCTGTTTACATGATTACCATGGAAACAGAGACCTGATAGAAGAGTATAAGACCTGCCAGAACATTCTCATGGCCAGAAATGTGGGTACATTTAAAATAAACTTCATGATATCAGATCATTTTTATTAGGCATCCCTAATGTATAACAGCATAACTATATTGATGCCTCTTTTACTCAATACAAAAAATTTTGCCACTGAGTAAGGCTTGAAAACTGTCCAAAATTATGTTTAAATGTGCCTGTATTTGGAAGACTGGAATATTCCACACAGTTCAGCAAGTTCAAAAAGACAGCAACAGTA
Source organism: Arnoldichthys spilopterus (assembly GCA_037974385.1). Classification (NCBI taxonomy): domain Eukaryota; kingdom Metazoa; phylum Chordata; class Actinopteri; order Characiformes; family Lepidarchidae; genus Arnoldichthys; species Arnoldichthys spilopterus. The sequence continues at coordinate 20,133,923 of JBBPDA010000019.1, read as the reverse complement.
CTTCTAGATTTCTAAGGTTAAAAAAGCGGAAGCGGAGTTGTATTCCAAAAACAAAATAATTAATTAATTGAATTGGCTCATACCTGCAGGTACCCTGGTGTGGGCGGCTGCGGAAAGGCGGTGCCGGAGGCCGGTGGGGATGGATTTGGCCCGTTTGCACCGTTCACGCACGCTAACACGGACATCTGGGAGGTGCGGACGATGGCAGCGATGTTGATGCTGTCAGAGTGCGAGGCCACGGGCAGGCGACGCCTCTTCAGGCCGCCAGAGTTCAGAGAGAGTCGCGCCGAGTGGCGAGAGACGGCCAGGGAGGAGCCACAGCCACCATCATTATTATTAAACACATAGGCCGTAAGAGACGTGGATGATGATAGGGTGGCCGAAACTTCGTCTTAAAAGTAGCGAGGTATCCATGGGTCATTAAAAAGCAAGAAAAAGCATAAAACCAATTTTACATAGCCTAAATGGGGTAACAGGTGGCTCGTTAATGCTTTAAGGCATTAAAATGTCTTAAATTGGCATTAAGATTAACCTAAGGATCTGCATGTGTATTGCAGTTCCTTACTGTAAGTACAGCAAAATATAAAGTCTTATGGAATAGTATTATTAAACTCATAGAGTAGAGTACTGAAGAGTCCATCGTAGGTCCTGAAGAATTAGTTACTGAATAATAACCCCTAGTGCCTTGAACAGCCAGGAGTAATTGGCAGGTTGTGGTTTATCTAGCTTAAACTTACAAAAAATTCAGTTTTCCTTGGAATATCTGAAAAATGATTTTAAGTATGTATTGTTTTTAACAAAGGGGCTAAGACGTTAAACATTAAAATTGATATTCTGTTATTTCATCTCTTCAATTTATTACTCAGTACTTTCTATGAATAATTCAGTAACTTATGTTACCTGTAGTTATTTTGGGTCCATGCAGATCATCCAGCTCTCCGCCTCTTGTGCCCGAAAACTCAGCCGATACTGGTCCCAAGCTGAATCTCTCCTGCTTGACGGGGAAGCTGACTGTCAGGCTGGAGCTGAGGTCTCTCTGAAATCCAGCAGGCCTGCAGAGAAAGCAGACAGAACAACACACACCCCGAGGAATATGAGCAGCAGTTAGAGCTGAGAGCTGACAGTGGACAATCTGAGGGTTATTAGCAGCCAGGCCTGTTGACTGATAAAGGCCAGGCCTTCTCAAAACTGTGCCAACTCATCCTCCTTTCCACAAAACTACACTTTTCTGAAACCCCATAAACAGACAGGCTCTGTGCTCTCAGCAAAAGGATGCACTCACATTCTCACATGCACATGAACACAAAAACAGATCCAAAAAAAAACTACAAGGATGACAAATTCTTTCTTGGCAAGTTAACGAATCTTAAAAAATTTAATGTATCTAACATACTAGATATTTTACTTATTGTATTTTGCTTTTTAAATTCATGTTTTACTCAATTTAACAATGCCTCCAAGTATTATTTTATATTAAGGAAAATTACCTCGTAGTAGCATCTTAGACTAAGGTCAGTTTAAAACTTCCCTGGTCCCTCATGATTTATACACCTATAAATTTTACTTTTTGTCAAATTAATTCTCCTCTGTAGTTCATTGAAACATGGAAATATTCTATGGAAAGTCCATCTCCATAAAAGAAAATATATTTTATTTTGATTTAAATCGGATGAATATTTGTTGTGTGTACATTTTTTCGTATTTACCCATTTTTAGTGTAAATGTATGCAATTAATCATGTAAATAATAACGCCATCATGTTATGCTGTCAAAATTTTCTCCAACAAGGACTGTTTGACAAAATTTATAATTGCAGTATGTTTAAACTTTATAGCCGTTGTGAATGCCTCTTTACCTATGAATAAATAATACAGGAAATTCGGCCCTGGCTGTCGTTATGAATGGGTATTTAAGACTAAGACAGGTTGGAGAGGCCCTGGGCCTGTGAGTTTGACAGGCTTTTGATGACACAATAGGGGTTAACCCAAGCCTGCATGTGGGCTGGGGAGACGTCAGCTGGTTCGGTGGGATAATGGTGAGCCTCAGAAGAGCCACCGATGACAATACTGGCCTTTCTAGCGGGAATCTGTGACCTGCTGAATGGGGACAGGTCGGATTTCCTGGTGCGACGCTCTGATCTTCCACATAATAATTCCTGTCAGTTGGCTCATTATGGATTTTGTGCAAAAGAGCTCCTGAGTGACGTGAGAAGGTTTTCTCTCTATCTCTCTATGCTCCCGATATCTCTCTTGCCCTTCTCCTTCTCTTCTATCATTCACTATCGCTCTCCTTCTCTCCCCTTTATTTCCCCTCTCCCTCTCTCTTCCCTATCTTTTACTGTGCTATCCTTCCATATTCCCATCAATGCAACCATCTCTCTCTCTCCTTTACCCTATTTTTTCTCTCTCCTCATTCCCCTTTTTTCTCTCTCCACTGCATCTCCTTTGATTTAACTCCTTCCCTCATCTTTTCTACTATCTCCCCATTTCTTCTTGCTTCCCTCTCTTCCTCTCTTTTGCTCATTCCCGCCTTTTATTTTTCTAATATGTCCCTCTATTTATCTTCCCGTTTTCAATTTTCTTTTGTTTTTCCTGAACCACCTCAACTACCCCTGAGATAAAATCATCTCTCTCTCTCTCTCTCGCTCTCTCTCTCTCTCTCTCTCTCTGTCTGTCTCTCTCTCTTACTCTCTCACTCTCTCTATCTCAAATTTAAATGCAATCAATTTCTTAATCATATAATTAAGTAATTACATGCAAATATAAAAGAAAAACAAAATTATAATTATGTCCTTTTTTTATGGAAAACTACATATAATAATATTTTATGGAAAATGAAGCACCATGCAATTGATGTTACCTGGAGTCCAAGTGAGCATTATCACGCAGATGGAGGTTTTGTGTAGGCTGATCGCAATGGGTTCTTTGGTTGTATTGGCTTCCTGAAATGTCAGGATGATTGTGCCTGCAGTGCAGTAAAGCACACTCTTCCCCCACTAGATTGGACCCTCCATCCTCCTCCGGACAAAAAGATAATCGTCCACCATTCACTGTAAGGCAACACAGCTTATCTGTTAAAAAAACAGCAATCATTTTTTGCTAGTTTCCACTGAATTTCTTTAAAACACTTTCTGTAATATGCAAAAACTTACAAACTATTAACACATGTTAACATATATACTACTGAAATATTTTATAAAGCAATTAAAATATTTTTTGAAAAATTAAATACGTAATATGAATTATAATCCAAACACTACTGAATGAATTAATCTCCTATAAGGTGTAACCATTTCTGACTCTGTGTTGAACTATACTCACAGCCTAAATAATCACCACAGAAATGCGAATAGAACTGCAAATAGACCCTTACAAATAGGGTGGATAAGAAGGGTGGTTGAAAGAGCAGGTGTGTTAAAAATGTTGTTGCATATCGTGTTTTAACAAAACATTAAATCCTTGGGATCTTAGATTCAGGAATTAATTATTCCAGGTTTTTTGATATGTGGGCTCTTTTTAAAATGAATTTGTTTGTTTGTTTATCCAGTAATGTAGTTATTCAAGATACTCCTTCTGAGAGAGGAAAACAGTATTCTGTGGAGAAACCTAAAAATGCAGCAAAAGGTGAAAGAATCTCTTTCTGATTCTCATATAGGTAGGTACTTGAGGTGAATGCTAAGAGATGTATCACTCCACACATGCTTCAAAAGATCCACAGCTGTTCCAGTGCTAAAGCACAACAAACCCTGCAGCCTGAATGACTACTGTCTTGTAGCTCAAACATCTTTAGTCATGAAGGTGTTTAAAAAGCTCGTTAAAGGCTCCATCTGCTACTCTTTTTTTTGTTGTCATCCAAACAGGTCTACTGAGGATGCTATCTCAAACATTTTGCACACCTTCTTTACCTGCATTGACAGTAATATATTGAATTATGTGAGACTACTGTTTACTGAGTAGAGCTCAGTTTTGAAAAACACAGTTCCACCCAGGAACCAAACTAAAGGACCTGGGACCAAACACCCAGGTGTGTAGGTGACTGCTGGACTTCCTCACAGCCAGACCCCATGTGGTGAGAGTGGGCAGCTGTGTGTTTAGCACCATTAACTTCAGCACTGAGGTTCCTCTCTATACTTACAACTGCAAGGCAACTCACAGCTCCTGTTCCATTGGTAAGTTTGCTGATGACAAAGTAGTGCTAGGCCTTATCTCTAATGATGAATTTGCCTACATAAAGGAAGTGGAAATCCTGGCAAAGCAATCTCCTTTTAAAGGTTAGCGAAACAAAAAAGCTGGTTGTGGACTACAACAGGAAGCAGCAGCACTCCTACTCCACTCTCCCCATCAACAGCCTTCTAGTGGAGAGGGTGAGCCACTTTGAATACCTGGGTGTTTAGTTCTCAGAGGAGATTACCTGGCACACACATACATGCTTAGGTCACTAAGGCGAGGGAGCAACTTTACCACCAGTGAGATTTATGGTCTTTTTTGTGATCCTAAAAACGTTTTATATAGCTGCTGTCAAAAAGCAATCTGACCATGAGCATCACATCTTGCTTTGGGAACTGCCCTGAGAGCAATCCAAGACCACAAAGCCTTGCAGAGAGTCATAAGACTCCTAAATCAGGATAGCCTTACTTTCAGTAGCACTTCTTCTGGACTAAATACCACTGCTCTACTGCACTGCAACTCTGTATGGTGCAGCACTGCGCATCTAATTTTTAATCATTCATGTTCTGCCACAAGCATGCTATACGCTTTACATATTTCCGGTATTATGTATTTACATATTTCTGTATTTACATATATTTACAGATAGTTCTGCATCTATCTTCTACTTTTTTTTACAATTAAATATAGTGTCATTGTATTGTTTTTTGTTAGATTCATGTAATTTATTATAATGTTCTTCTCTATTCTGTTTTTTTAATCTCTTGAATTAGCTTAAGTCATTGCTTAGTCTTACAAGCAATTCAGGGGTACACTGCATGTGGTACATGTATAACTGTGTATGTCACGTATACGCCCCTCCGTGTCTCCTTATGTTGATATTTTGAGTTTCCTCGTGTTCACGTTAGCCACACCCCTGTCAGCTGTTTCGTGTTCTCGTCACTCCCTGTCAGCTGTTTTCAATTAGTGTGACTATTTAAGTTCCTGTCTGTCCA
>JBBPDA010000019.1:20103529-20120192 GCA_037974385.1 Arnoldichthys spilopterus | reverse complement strand
AAATGCAGAGGTTGCATTTCGTTGTGGTGCTTGAGTGTGTTCACAATGACAAATAGTCACTTTCACTTCACTTCAAATTAGGGGTCATACCCCCAGGCCCAATGCAAAGCATCAGAAGAAGTGGAACTGCATTCTTTGGATTATTGGAGAATCAGTGAACACCTCTGGGATGAGTTGGAGCAGCATTTATGAAGAACTCATCATCCGTACCAGACCTCACTCATGTTCTTACACCTGAATGCAATTCAGTCCTCACATACAGTGTAAACCCTCTACAAAAGAGTAGAGGCTGTTACTACAGTTATTCTGGTGGAAGATGTACGCTTCCAAGAGTTGTGGAAACACACAAAAACATGAGGATATTTCAGATGATTGAGCACAGAGATACTTTTGCCACCTCTGATCCAGCCACATTAAAGCACAGCAGGGAAGCAAGAGGCTTGCTAGCATTCAGCCTTCATTAGTCATGACACAGCCTGGCTCCAGGGAAAGCCAGCAGCACCCAAAGGCAAAGTAGAGTCGCTGTGTGATGAAGAGCAGGAGATGTGCTGGCAATGCTTGCACAAACACAGCTAGATCATAGCGTACACACACACAGTGTGCACTGACAACAGGAGAAGAAATCTATTGTAGATTGCTCTCATCACAGAGGAATTAAACAGCCAGGAGTTGGTTTAATGAGGCTGTTTTTGTAGAAGAGCTACACAATATACCATTTGTCAATCATTACAGCAATATTGACCTTTGCTACACTACCACAAAATTCTGCAATATGCAAACGTCATAAAATTTGAACAGTCATAAAGTTGGTTTACTATGTGCTGACCAATAACAGATCTCCTCATTTATATTCTCTACTTTACTATACATATGTAATGACTTGTTTAGCTCTAGTAGTGTATATTTATTTTGCTGTAGTTCTCTAGTTCTCTTAGATTCAGTGAGATGGTGCTGTTTATGAATTTCTTTTCTATATTTATTGTATTTGAAAGATAATAATAATAATAATAATAATAATAATAATCATCATCATCATCATCATCATCATCATTATTATTATTATAAAACAAATTTTTCTTTTTTATAGTACATTACAGAGTTCTTTTACTCCAAAGCCCATATGGTAAAAATTGCATTACTAAATTCACTGTTCTGTCAGGTGACAAAAGTCAGTGCATTTTTTTATTCCAGGGAATGCCAATTCAGCCTATTGCAGTTAAACTCTATATATCCACAACAAAGGAAAGAGTGGTTTTGGTAAATACAGGCACACATTTCTCATTAGTGAACCCTAAAAGAAAAAATTAAATGCAAAATAAAAGTTGGATATGAGAGCCTTAATAAAAATAACCTTAAAATAACACCAACTATATGTAAATATATGTAAAACAGTGGTTATGCAGAGCAGACTCTCTTCCTCCTATAATATGTTACAGTAGGAAAAGGAAACCCCTCTAACCCTTGTATTTTCCATTCATCCACCAACCCCTCTAACCCCACCTAAACACCTTCCAACCTCCCCAACCTCTGCATCTGATCCGCAGATGGGCCGGGCGTTATTAAATGTAATTGCCGGTAATCTTGGGCGATTTTTTATTTCAGTGACACTTCATTTTCTATAATTCTCACCTCTCTCCTTTCAAGTCACCTAAGCAGTGTGTTAAGTGCTGGAGTGAGACGCACTTGTGCCAGCGCTTAATGTTTTCAAGTCTTCCGAGATGCGTTCAATGAAAAGCAGATGTCTGAAGGCAAGCGTTCACAGGAGGACTGTTCAACACAACAGTGTGTTTGCATGTGTGTGCACGTGCATGTGTGTGTATGTGTGTGAGTGTGATTGGAAGGGGAGCGTCAATCCTGCTGCATGTCAAACTTCTGAGCCCAAGTTACAACAAGCTGCCAAAAACCACATGACAGATGCATGTGGAAATCCAGCATGACACTTCAACTCCGACCACTTCACCACCATAAAACGGTTAAAAAAGAGTGTCCTACTATCTCTAACAGTCATGCACACACTCTCTCCCCACCCCTGGCAGTTTACCTTTTAATTTACTTTCTATACTTTGAAGCTTTGGAAGCTATGAGCATTTATTTTCAAAGAATACAAATGAAATTACAAATGAATATTAATATTAGTTCCGGTTTGTGCTTTTTAGAAAGTCGAAAAAAATACATTCAGAATTGAATGCACATAACTCAAAAGCTGAAACCTGCTATTTGTTACAATTATATTTATTTTATGTGCTGTTTATTCATGTGTTATCTTAAAGCTAGCTTTTAGAAAAAATAATTGATGTAAATCAGACTATTTGCTGGCTTCAGCTAGTAAGCTAAGCCTCTAATTGATGCCAGTGGCAGAAAGACAATGCTAGCTAAAATAAAAACGTTGCTTTTTAGTGTATTTCCCTTCTCCACCCACTTAGGTTCCTTCAGATACCAGCATGTTCATTTTTCTTTCTCTTCATGTCTTTCTCCATCTCTGCTAGTTCATCATTTTCCATCTTTCCATTCCTTTCTTACTACCTGCCTGTTCTTCTTTCTGTTCCTTTCTGTCTTTGGTTCTGTTGAATACTCTCTTTTTCGTTCTTCTCACTGCTCTCTCTGTCCCTCTATATCTCCATGACCTGCTCAGCAGATGTTATGTCCAGATTCTCTCTCTTGTGTTGGTGGACATGGCTGAAAGTCTAGCACAGATGGTGTGTGTTAAGGAGCCTACTCCATGTTTAAATCTCATAACACATGTCTATATTTGTGTCTCAGCACAGGCCCGGAACTTATTTGTTTGCTTAGCAATGGACGAAGGCCTAAAAACCTGAGGGCGCAAGTAAATGAAAAATAACAAAGCGGAGTGGGGAGGGTGGCTGCAGACAGGTGGATAAGTGAGAGAGAGAGAGAGAAAGAAAGAGAGAGAGAAAGAAACTCAATTAAATTAGTACAGACTGAACTGTCTGTGTTTTCTTTGCTGGATTATTGGTATCCCCAGACATGAAGGGCAATCATTTGGCTATGGAAGATTTCACCCAAAAAGGAATTCAGTTGGATGCTTTGGGAACAGCTTTGTGTAAGCACAAGTAAAAATTAATAATAGGCTATTAACCTGTTAACAATTATATGTCTAGAGTTATTAAAGTCACTACTACACTATAGAAATGTAGTTTATATTACGATAAAGAACTACTTTACTATTATAGTACATACTAATTATTTGGGATGTCACAAACCAATCCATGGCATTGGTATTAAGGCAATGCTGGCCTTGAATGCTAGACTGGATGTCAGAGGGGAAAAAAAATATAAGATCTGATTCGCACAGTGAGTCATGTGATAACAACAGTAGTAGTCAATTTATTGCATTAGCATGAGAATTTGCTGTTCTGGCCCAATTGCCCTGCCCAGTTCCAAACTCTCTTTCAAATTCCAAAAGCAATGCACTGAACAAATGCAACATGCTAGAATATCCTTCAGTTTTCTGAATCTGGAATACTCTTTGACATAGATGACTGAAATAGCACCCCCTCTACTAATAATCTCTTTGTAATATGGGCCAGGCAGTTAGCTTTACATTTAAATTATGTAATTACACTTTAAATTGTAGTGCTGTGACGGTGTAGTGCACCGTAACTACAGTCTCATTTAAGGTGGATCAAAAAAAGTTTCAGCTTAATGGCACAACCAACTGTTGTTGTGGAGCATGTACATGGGAAGTATTTGTTCTCCATTTGAATGAGATTTTTAGAGGATTAATTAAGATTAAATAGCGTGTGATGGCACTCGCTGGCACTGTTTCATGAGCTCAGCGTTTCCATATATTGTTTTGAAATTATTATTTAATGTATATATTAATTAATTTATTTATTTATTTCTCCAAGAGCAAAAAGAGTATCGGATTGGTATTAGGGTCAGTGATGGAAGTGAAAAAGTTGTATTGGGACATACAGGTGGAAAAAAATAAGAGAAAATTACAAATTTTTTTTGTTATTGGTTTGTTAAGCATAAAACATAACTATATAAAAACATCTGTGAGAAAAGTCATCAGGTTTTTCTTTAATTTTTATTTAAGTCCTTTATTTTTAGGTAATTCCTTTTTTTCATTCCATTGTGTTGTTTCGCCTTCTAGGCCATTTTACTGTTGCTTACACCTTTCAAATGGCAGCTTAATATTAAGTTATTTATATTAAATAATAATATGAAAAACATTTTGGATCTATTTAAGTTAATTTGGGTAGTCATTATTTCAGTAAAACACTTTTTAACAACATTTTACTTTATTATTATAACACTTTCCCCTAGAACACCATGCAATGAAGTACAGCGGTGGTAGTATCATCATATGCTGCTTCTTTTCAAATGGCACTGGGGCATTGCAGTTATAAGTTGAAACATGAATAGAGCAACATACAGGCAGATATTAGAGGGGAAGTCAGTACTACCAACCAAGAAACTAAATTTCAACAAAACAACAATTCTAAAATTACTAAATAACCAAAATTACGATCTCCTGACTTAAATCTCTTTGAAAATTGATGAAGGATTTAAGTCAAATGGAGGCACTATTAAAATGAAGATGGTCAGGCCTAGGGTTAGGGTTAGGATTAGGGTTAAATTAGGCCAGAATGGGCCTGAATGGGCCAAAATGAACCACTCTACTGTAATATATAATGATATCAATTCTATGTTGCACTGTATTGTCTCCTAAATTGCAATGGTATTGAAGTGACATGCTAATATTTTATTCCTCTTATTCCAAAGACCTTCAGTGTCCTTGTGTGCCACTAAAGAATCCTGAACACAACTAAGCCTGAGTTGAAATGAGCTTTAACCACCCAAAGGACCGACCACAGTTCAGTAGAAACTAACCTTCACCAAACATGCTCGTTCCACACAATGACTTAACCGCATGCTTGAGTAAAAAAGACTTATAAATCAAGGCCCACACTGGATAAAGCACTGCACAGCAATTTAAAGAAATACACAAACGCACACACCAACTGGAATCGCAAACGGCAAATCTATCAGCAGTCTTCAAACAGACATATTCAGGCATGATTGTGGCTGTGCCAATGAAAGGCTGCTGTAAATGCCTCCAGTCCACTTGGCCTTACCCCTCTTGCTTTACCTTTGCAGTAATTAATGGGTTGGAGTGGGCCATGCCACCACCTGCTGGTGACTGCCCGTCACTGGAGGAGCCGGCCAGTCTGTCCTCGCTATAGTGGCGTGGGTGGACTAGGACCACCGGCTGATTTTGTTTCCAGTAAGGCCATAGATGAGGTTGGGTCAGCACAGAGTGGAAAAATGACTGTTTCTTGTGTTGTTTTCTGGGTTCACTGATAACATTTCAGACTGTTTTATCACCAGATAAAGACAGAGACACTAACTTCTTTTCCTGCATTTTTGCAGCAACAGGTTTGGTGAAAAATCAGATTCACACAACTGTACAACAGTTGTAACCAGAGCACAGGTGTGTAAAGGCTGCTTCTTCACAATTTTTCATCGTAGCTATGAGGCTAATGTAATGTAATGAAACACTTGCTTCAAACTGAAATGATCTGCATAGCTAACAACAAAAGAGCAACTGTTGACTATCGCTGAGTGACAATGAAACATTATAATCCTGGTGAAAGCGGTCTCTTCCAGGATCCCAATGCCCCCTTTTGCAGCTTAACAAACATACTCTATAAGAACTACACTGACAGTGGTACATTTTAAAACATTAAAGACTTTAAGGTATAAAAAGCTATGCAAGTCTAGTATCTTAACACATTTTGTATAGCTTCTATTCATCATATCACAGGTAAACTGTGTACTAAACACACACAATAAAAGCATCATATTTATGAATTACCACATGCTCTAATGAATAGCGATGACACCATATAAATGGTAGGTAAGTATAGTGTTGGACATCTTGCAAAGGGCTTTTATTGGTATAGCAGTAATGTTTGTGTTTGAACAGAGAAACAAACTGGTTTTCTCTGTGTGAGGCAGTGCTATTCATTGTAAAGTTAGAGATGATTTTTAGTATTGGTATTAATGGACTATGTTCACAGTGCTGCATGATGAATTTCCCCCCTTCGAAACAACATGTTAACATCTGGTCTTTGCATCTGTACTTAACGCTCAAATGTTTACATATATTTTTCATTCCATTTAATTTATTATGTACAGGGTTTTCTTAATTTTCAGGGTTTGTTTGAGTTAAATAGTGTCTAAATCTTAAGACATTTCTGTGTAATTTGTTCAGTTTTATTTTTGACCAGTCTTACTCCTGGTTTTTTTTTTCATTCTGAGAGCAACATTTGCTAGCAGTGTACCTCCACCAAATACCTACATGCATTACCTGTCAAATCTCTTGGTTTACCTTGAATGCTTTACAAAAAATACACTTTTTACAATATTTTTTTCCTTTGCTGCTGTCTCACAGACATGAATGTAAATTTCACAATCTCATTGCAGAAGCAACTAGGACATTCAGCAACCTAGTTGGAGTGCACTGTTCAGTGATATTGGCCAAATAAAAAGGCCCATCAAATTTACTTTGCGTGCTGACAAGCAAGCAGGCAACCAAAATGCCAAGCTAAATAATACGGCCTGCTTTCATATAACAATGTTCTCTCAGAGTTTGTACGCATGCTATAAGGATCTCATAAAATGCTTAGAAGTGGAAAACAAGCTGTGCCTTTCCATAATATTCAGCATAGCCCTCTGAACAACCACTTCTGGGCTTAAGACTTGTACTGATTTTAATATTAAGTAGGTCCCTCTAATGCTGGTGTAACAGCTCTAAATGTGGTGCACTGTGTGTTCTGACCCCTTTCTACTAGAGCCAACATTCACTTTTTAAACCACAGTAGCTCTTCTGTGGGATCAGATGGGCTAGCCTTCACTCCCCACATGCATCAGTGAGCCTTGGATGCCCATGACCTTGTTGCCAATTCACCAGTTGTCTTTCCTTAGATCACTTTGGGTAGGTACTGTACATGTCAAAGTGCCTCAGATTCTTACACTTACCCATTTTTCCTGCTTCCAGTACATCAACTTCAAGAGCTGACTGTTCATTTGCTGCCAAATATACACTACCCCCCATGACAGGTGCCATTGTAATGAAATAAATAGAAAGCCAATGCTATTTACTCTACCTGTCAGTAGTGTTCATGTTATGGCTGATTGGTGTACAGTATATCTTTATTAGATGAATGTACAAAAATAGTAATGCCTATTTTTAAAGAAAGGTATGGTAATGAAGTAAGGACAAAGTTTTTTCTTGTTTTTTTGTGTATCTCCTTGTTACTTTTGAGTAGGGTTTATGGTTTATGGGTTAAGCATGGCTCTTTTTTACACATTGTGCATAAGAGTTGCCAAATGCAAGAGCTAATACGTCTAGCAAATAAGCAGTACAGCATTCTTGCTTAAGAAAAGTTTGAAAAAAGTAATGATTAACATGTTAATCACGCTAATCTTGGAGCTGCACTAAGTAGGTTATGTGATATTGCACTTGGAATAAGACTGAACAGTGAAATAACAAAAATGGTCTACACATTATATACAAATAAATTAACAGTGACAGTAAAGAAACCTGTGTGCATGATCATACGTATATATTAATTCACATATTTAGGTTGGGTATCCTACCACCCAAGGGTGAACAAGGGCAATTTTGCAGCCACTCCTGGTCATGGGTGGCTGTGGCTTCACTGGGGATCAAACTTATACAATATCCCAATGATAGAGCTAAAGCTTAGACAGCTGTGTGTTGTTATTATGTTAAAATCACTCTGTAAAGTTCACTGCTTTTGAGAGAATGAATGTGTGTGTGTGTGTGTGTGTGTGTGTGTGTGTGTGTGTGTGTGTGACAAGACATGTTTAAATGTGGACTAGATGTTAGTATGCTGTCTAAGGGTGTACAAAGAGTGTGTGTGTGTGTGTTTGTGTGTTTTATATGCGGACTAGATGTTAGAATGCTGTCTAAGGGTGTATAAACAGTGTGTTTATATGTGTGTGTGTGTGTGTGTGTGTATGTGTGTGTGTTTTATATGCTGACTAGACGTTAGTATGCTGTCTAAGCGTGTACAAGGGTTTGTGTTCTCTCAAGACAGAAACACCACAGTATAAATCTGCAGTGACAGAGTAAAAATAGAGCCTTTGCTTTCCTCTGGAATAAAAAGGCTTTGGTTTCTTTGCCCAACAAAGCCAAAGTCAATCACTTTTCTATCCTGCGAAGCTTGAGTAAAATTACTGCTATTTGTAAAACAATGTTTCACATTAACATTCATTTGTCAAGACTGTGACCTAATCACACACACATTATTAATCCTGCATTTGAAAACTGATCTGTGTAATAGAGAGTGAAAGACAGCCTTGTCAAGCATCCAAAGCACTAAGTGCAAATTCCTCTAAGAGCCTGAGTCACAGTTAATATTTTCATTTCTGGCATTCCACATGGATGACAGCTAATGGTAAGCAAGCAGTGTGCCATGTCAAATACACAAACGACATAGGCCAGCTTGGCATAAGCGACATTTAGCTGTGGGGTTCATCAGCGCACACACACACAGAGGAGGATGGGTTCCCCTTCTGAGCCCTGGTTCCTCCCAAGGTTTCTTTCTAGAGCTAAGGAGTTTATCCTTTCCTCTGTCGCCATTGGCTTGCTCTTTAGGGGCTCAGACCAGGTTTCTGTAAAGGTGCTTTGTGACAACATCAGTTGTAAAAAGCACTATAAAAATAAACTTGACTTGAAACACGCACACACACACACACACACACACACAAACACACACACACACACACACACTGTATATTACATTTTGTGAAAATTTTTTGATGAATAGCCAATACAAAAGGTCTAAAATTAAAATCTGTACATTAAAGTTAAGAATCTTTTCCTGAAAAATGACCATTCTATCGATATGAGTAATATGACACGGGCAAATTTTTATGCCAATATTAGTGACAATGCTACCTCAGGAATAATGCCAAAAGACTCATTTTATCTCTTTGTTGTAATGCCAATGCTCATCAGGACTCTTTAGTATATACTTTTATCTGTAGGACTGTCAGATCATTATTTAGAAAAAAAACAAGCTCTTCATAACAAGGTAGACACTTTGATGAACATAATGCAGAGTGCTGCAGCAAAATATTTCCAGAGAAATAACATACAGCTGCATCATGCTAACTTTTATTTTTCCTGAATTGAAAAGTGACAACAAAAAAATTCAAAGGTCAGCAAGGTGTCCCCAAACTTTTGAGGGACAGTGTAACAGTCATCCATTGGAGTAAGATCCAGCCAGCTCTGCAGTATTTACAAGCAAGCAGAAATCGGCGAGAGTTCGATTGGATACAGATGGCAGGAAATTCCACTGAAATGACAGTGGCCAAATTCAACCGCAAAACATGAGAATAACCTTCACGAGGCAGATGCATACAGGAGCCTGGATCATATAGAGCCCTTTTCCAGCTGTGACTTCACACTTCATATGAAATTCTCTGTGTTTTTGCCAGTGGGCAGGGACTTTAAGCATCTTTAAGAGATATAATCAGATATCAGCAATCACTGCATGATTTAATGCTTTTAGTAAGGGTGTTGTGCATAAAAAAGAACGTTTTCTGAGTTTCTGGGAATTTCCTTGAAGTGACCACGCTCTGACAGGGGTTGGATTTAAAGTGGTCGTAATTGCATTGCAATTAAATGCAACAACATTCGAAAATGATTACTTTGGTACCTACACAGCACAGCCAGTGCCGTCTGCAATCCTCTAAGGAGATGCTTGTGCTTGTTATTAGTCAACACAAAACCAGATGTTTATGCAAAGAAGGCAACAAAGAATCATATTTCGCTTCCTTTTTTTGTTATGATTATTTTAGTGAAGGAAGAAAAAAAAGAAAGCAACCTTTCTTTTGGAATAGGATTCGTTCAAAGCTCTCTGTGTAATTGGTCAGAAGCTTTGATGTCCCATGCTGAGTTCAGAACAGAATGTTTCTATCGTAGAGTATTGGGTAGTCTACAGTGATTAAGGAATGACTCGAGCCCCCTCATGGTTTGCCTTTGAGGGCAGAGGCACAATTTGCTTTGACAACAGAGTGAAAGAGGGGAAGCTTTTATTTTTATTTGATTATTCATCTTGCTTCATGTTTCCTCACGGTCGATCCAAAGCCCAAAAGAGAATTCAATCCCTGAGGAGTCCAGAAACTAAACGGTATCAGCAAACGCAGGACAGATGAGTGTGCTGGCTGAGGGTGTTTAAGCTGTGTTCTCATAACTGAGTCACTACCAGCCCTTCTCAGTCATAAAACAAGAGTGGATCATACAGCACAAATCGACAGTAATTTAAGTCATGAGCGCACAACTTACAGTAAGAACTAAAATCCACAAAACAACTTTACAAACATTTTCTATGCTCCACCAGGTGACTTAACCTACTGATTCAGTTTGCACTATTATGTTTGCTTATACTATGCTGCTTTATTTTTGCTATATTTGTACACTACAGTTCGAACAATATTAGCTTACAATCATTACTACCAATTAACCAATCAAATCTTATATTTAACAGTTTATTGAGTTTCTGTCTTGTTCCCGCCATGATCATGTAAAGTAGGAATGCATAAAAATTTCGACCTTTAAATCATATTCAATTCAGTTAATATATAGAGAGAGCTTTTTATAACTGACATTGTCACAAAACCACTTTACAAAGTCTGGGTCTGAGCCCTTAATGAGCAGGCCAAACTCTGGGAGGAACCAAGACTCATAAGGGGAACCCATCCTCTTTTGGTCAACACCGCATAACAATAAAATAAAGAACAATCAAAAAGAGTTTACAATGGTGGCATTAGTTAAGGTCAATGATTTTATTTATAAGGTGTAAGCAGCAATTTAATGTGTGGGATAGTTCATGGTGGTTAAACTGTTCTAAAGATGGATGAGCAAAAAGGAAGCCCCACTGATCGAACCATCTGGTCGAGAGTTCACAGTCATGTTGTCAATTATAAAATAGAAGTGTTGATTATTTTTTAATCATGTCTCATTTGGAAAACATGTTTGTTGTTTATTCTTCTGCCCACATATATTATGTTACCATCTTCAGAGGGAGGAAAAGATGCAAAGAAAACTTTACAAAAAAATTTACATTTAAATGTAACATTTATTGATTAAACTTTTTTTTTTACTTTTATGATTCACAGAAATAGAAGCCATATTGCTTCATAGGCTTCACATATTGCATAACATCGAATCACACTGGTCAAGGTTATTTCTAATTTCATCCAGTCTTGTCTTGTCACACACACACATACATTTTTTTAATGTGTTGCTGAATTCATATAGCAGAAATGCAGAAATCTTGTGAATCTTATCGAATGCCTTCCATATGCCATTATCCTACATGCCTGTGACTACTGAAGTGTGGAAAAATGCAAACATGAACATCTGTTAAAAAATGAATGTACAGTAAGCACAGAGATGACTACCTACTGCTGCATTTGTACAACTACAAAAAGAACACGATTTCCACTTTACTTCTCCAGTAACTGTGCAATGACAAAAGCGAGTAAGAATTATGGTGCCTGTTGTATAGTTAGTTTGTTAATTTGTTATTCGTTATCTCAATACTGACTTTTGCAATTCTGACATTGTAGAAGGCTTTAAGAAGAAAAGGAATCCTTTAATAACACATAAATCTCTTCACTCTGAACTGTGTGCATGGTGGATGTTCCAGATGAGTTTCTGTGGGTGTTTGGATGAAATCACGGAATTCATTTGATCCAACAAATGTGAATTATATTTGTCACAGTAATGCAGGCTGTTCTTTAACCTTGTAACATTAAAAGATATTGCAACATGTAGAGATATAATCACTGTACTGCAGTTTGTCCATATTCTGTAGCACCAGAATGAATTAAAACTGGTGGATCTGTTTAAGGAAAGAAAGAATGACTTCAGGGTACTTTTAGATGCCTCATTGCTACCAGGAGGGCAGACGCTGTCCAACTTCACAGAGTGCATTAACGAGGGTCCCTACCGTTTTCCAGCATGAAACGTGTGTTGAGTTTCAACCTACACATTTCTACAGAGGAAGTAGACTGTGGACAGTGCAATATGATTCTTATATGATTCTTTTATTGTGGCACAAAGGGTTCTCAAAGCAAAGGGTTTTTCACTCTGTCTATTCAAATAAATACATGAACACACACATGTGTCTGTCTGATTCGTCTTTGGTAACCCAGTAACTAGCCTGATTGTAGCCCTATATATCATGGGACATCAAACAGAACCCTCACAATGTATCTTTTCCCAGAGTCTGGGGCTAAACAGACGACGGCTGAGATATGCAGCACAAAAAATATATCTTTCTCATTACATGACTGTTTTGAAACATGATTATTCAACGTTTTCCTAGATTTGTCCGCATTTAAATAATTTATTAAAAATAATTTGATTAATCTTTTAATATTCTTACAACAACATCATACTAGGAAATAGTTGATGTATTGACTAGATTTAAAATGATTTCACTTGCCAAGTTATAATTTGCTTTTTGCACTATAGGGCTTTCAGCTGAGAAAAAGGTAGGTGTCATGGGGCGACTGTAATGGAAATGCATTCAATCTTACTGCAAGGATTGTGATCTAGGGGAGAAGGTGAATTGGGGTTATTTATGCATACAGCCCTCAGATACACCAGCAGATGGGCCCACCATCAACGAAACTTTACGAGCAAATCTATTCTCACTGTGTAAGCATTTAGAAGCCAACATGTCAGAGGCCCTTTCCTTCTCAGTTTAATGGCCATTAAAAGTAATAAGATGCGTCTTATTATTTCACTATAGGTGGCAGATTCCCCAACTGACTCACAGTACGATCCATGGCTTAAAGAATTTGTGTTTGGTCTCCAGGCTAGACTGGACTAAGGCTCAAGGAATG
Source organism: Arnoldichthys spilopterus (assembly GCA_037974385.1). Classification (NCBI taxonomy): domain Eukaryota; kingdom Metazoa; phylum Chordata; class Actinopteri; order Characiformes; family Lepidarchidae; genus Arnoldichthys; species Arnoldichthys spilopterus. The sequence continues at coordinate 20,107,274 of JBBPDA010000019.1, read as the reverse complement.
GTTTTTGGTGCATTCTTTCGACCCCTTGTCCACGTTTTTCACATAAGCTGGCACTGTTTTGTGTGTTTACCTACTGTAAAACATATTAATTTCATTCTCGACATTTTCCGAGATGTGTTCCAAATCCATAAAAAGAGATGTTTTTCATCTTTCATCGTCACAAGGAGAACTTTGAAGTGCAAATGATGTTTCTTTTGGGACGAAAAAAGAAAAAAGAAGTGAAATCTGAATTTGCACACTTTTACATCATCCCTAACATAAACAGGTAAAAAACAAAAAAAAGCAGTAGCCATGTCCAGGCAGTGCCCAGGTTCCAGAGGGCCCTCTTTGTGTGTTTCTGAATGAGTGTATTTTGGCCGAAAATGGTGTACATATCCTTATGATTTGCAAGCTGCTTATTGGACTTGTTTCATGCTTTAGAGCATTTGAGGCTGGTAGAGTAAAGCTGGCACAGCCATCCCAGGCAGAGGCTGATGTTTTCCCAAAGAACGACGCCCAAATATGTGTGAAGAAAGGCTAGTGGTTAAACAGGCTTTGGCAGTTCCTGCCAGTCCATCAGCAAGTATAATAAGTCTTGATGATGACAACATTCTTCAACTGAGTAAAGCTGTTCGCCATTTACCTGACCACATTTCACCTTTAAATTTGGCCTCCAAATATGTATTTCCTTAATGTGGGTTTTTATTTGCTCAAGCAAAGGTCCAGCACTTAATTTGACTCTATTCTGACCATTTAAGGAGAACAGTACTTATTTCACAGTGGCAGATCCAGTTCAAATGAACTACCCAAATACTCATCGTTCTGATTAACTCCCCTGTGTTATACCTTATTTAAAAACAAGTCCAGACTAAAGCACTCCTTATAACATAAGGAGGAGACCATTGTAACAGTAGTAGACTGAATTTGCCAGATTAAGGTAAATATGTTGATTTTTGTAATATCACAAAAAAATCAACTCAAACCAGTTTTTGCAGCATAATTACTTTTTATAGACAGTATGAGGAAATTGTATTAATGTTTAAATACCACATTAAATGCTTTTGCTTAAAAAAATTAGAAAGTATAGTTTTACATGATATGGGCCTTATAATTGAATTTTTTATCTTAGTCTCACAGCTTCTTATGAAGCAGTTATGGTTATCTGTATGATGTGTATGTGAACGTGCACTCCTTCCTTTGGAACCTTTGGTTTCCATGGGAAGAATTCTATCGGTTTTTGTTGTTAATAGGATGTCAGGCAGTGAAGATTATTTAACGTTTAAGAACCTCCCCATAAGGTTCTATATATAGACTTCTACAAATGTACCCTGTTAGTTCTTAGAGCAAAATGTATCCAAAGCTACTGAAAAAAAGGTTTGACAGTTATCTCTCACAGTGTATTACTCAAGTCAGATGTTAAACAGGGAGCGCTGAATCAACTAATCTACTGAGACCATGTGTCCATTCGCAACTGGAGCACAGGCTAAACTATATGGAGTAAATCAGGACACAAAGTGGTCTGAAGATGCGGTTTAACTCCATGTAAACACACAGAAACATATGAAAATCCAACTCAAGTTCCTCCTGTAGATGTGAAGTTGGCAACAATCTTGCGATGCGGAATGAAAAACATGTTTCTAAAGCTGTGTGTTCCTCTACAGACCTGGACAGGGTTTTATCCAAAAGGGGAGGGGGTTTACAAACCAAAACCGTATGGCCTTGATCATCATAAACACAGTGCTCTGATAAGATGTTTGTCTTAATCATGTTGTAAAATTTTGAAAGTGGAGATTGCTGGATAAGTTGGAGATTTCTGGCAAACGTGCTAAGTAAACAATTTGGTATTAGTATGCCATTCATTTTATGACACTGAACAGATATTCTGCTTTAATGATTTTCCATGAGCATCTCCTTCCTCTTAGTTGAGAAAAAAAGCTAACCCTTGCAAAAAGCAATGTATACTTTCCATATAATTTCTCACTCATAGTTCATAAACAGAAAATTCCGCTCAAAAAAGTAATATTTCTAAACTTTCAATCCATTTCACAATACTATTGTTGTCTCAGTTTGTCCAAAGAAAAACATCCCTTACGTTTTGTCATGTTTTTATAGTTTTTATAATTTAAAAAAGAAAAAAGTAAGAAATACGCACTCAATCCTGATAATACAGATGAAAATGAAGAAGTGTTTATTTAAGTAAATATGCAACTAACAAATATGGTCAAAAAACTGACAAATAAAAAAACTAGGTTTAAATTTAAGCTTTCGAAAGGTTAAGGTAACTTCTTTAGGGGTCACACACACAAATACACACACACACACATCTACCACTTGTCCAGTAAAATCTCTCTTTCTCAAAACTGAGACTCAGACAGAAACAGAAGGTATGCGTTAGTCACTGTTAGATTCAGACGGAGTCTCGTTGTGAACCTCCGTCTGTTTTGACTCGGCCATCATACGAAAGCCCCTGTGCTGGAGACTTTGTGCATTTGTAAGAGATTATCAGCCTGCTTCTCTTCTACAGCACCGGGGTCAGGAGAAGTGCAGCGGGCAGACCTTGAGAATCGATCTCATAACCCCAGTATTTATACATCTACAAAGCCAAATACACTGTAATGTGATTACAAGGTGCATTGCCTGTCAAAAGTTTGAGGACAATTTGCCATCTTTTGAAACTTTTCTAGATTTGCATTGAAAATTTTCATATACACTACTCACAATAAGTAAGGGATATTGTGAGAGACTTAGTGGATGTCATACATACAGTGTTTGTTTCACTTCAGACATTTTTGTGATAGGGAGGCAATTGTATTGGGGTGACAGACACACCTTATTTTGTGATTTCCATGTAATGGTCTCATTGTGTACAGGTGTGCCTTATATTGGGGCCAATACCAAAAGACAACCTTTCTCAATGTGGCATCAATTTCAATATTCTGTGGGTATAAAAAGCTGGTATTGTTAGTAAGTTATTGCAAGTTCATCATTCAAACAACCCTAAACACACGACATCACTTAAAGGACATGCAGCATCACTTGGCCATGGCGTGCCTTCAGGTCGGTGGTAGGCAGTCAGATGTTGCTCGTGAACCTGGTGTGTCTCAAAGTGTCAACAGCAGACTTGCATCAAGACACAGAACTACTGGCAGAGTCCATGACAGACCCAGGAGTGGAGCCCCACGAGTGATACCAGTACCTAAGGACCTAGGCACTCAGACATCGTTATGCAACTGCAACACAGCTGCAGGCCCGTTTACGGGATGCAAGGAGTACTAGGGTTTCCAGACAAACCATTCACAACCGACTCCACCGCTTTGGCTTGAATGCCAGACGACCGAGCAGGTGACTCCACTGACACCAAGACACCACCGTTCACTGATGAGTGTCCTGTTCACTGAAGAGTGTCGGGTCACCTTGCACAGAAATTATGGTCGTCAGCATTGCTGGAGAAGGTGAGGTGAGCGATACGCTGAGGTCAACATGGTCCCCAGGGTTTGCTTTGGTCTGGGCAGGCATCACCAGTCAGCGCAAAACAGATTTGGATATTGTACACGACTCAGTCACTGCACGTTCTTACCTCAGAGACATCATAGAACCCATCATCATCCCCCAATTCCGTCAGCATACCCCCAACTTTCTGTTCATGGATGATAATGCTCCACTACATTGTGGCAGAATTGTCACAGCATGACTTCAGGAAGTTGGAGTGCCTCATATGGTATGACCATCAATGTCCCCTGACCTGAACCCCATAGAGCACGTCTGG
>JBBPDA010000019.1:20081757-20103429 GCA_037974385.1 Arnoldichthys spilopterus | reverse complement strand
TGAGACGTCGCTGTCAAGCTGTCATTGCGGCAAATGGTGGAAACACCCGCTACTGACATTGTCAATTTTTGTTATTTTTGAGGCTATCCCTGTTATTGTCTAAATTTTTGGGGTAATAAATATTAAACTAATGAAATTGGTGAATCTTGGTAACATCAAAGGGAGCTTTTACTTATTTCATTAAAATTCAGAGCAAATAGGAAAAGCACTCATGCAAATAACAATGTTCCAAACTTATTGTGAGTAGTGTATTTGGGGGAAATGGTTTCATTAGTGTTAAAATCCGGTTTTGCCTAAATAATTATTTGAAAGTTTCCTTTTCCAATCTATTGTTAAAAGATTGAACATGTTTTTTTTATTACCATGACCATTACCAACTCAAGCTTTTCAATAATATCAAATCATGATGAAATATCTCCTCTTCTACTAAAAACTTCTACTTGTTTCACTGATCTTCAAGTGAGAAACAATTCAACAAATTCTAGGAAAAGTGGTTTCAAGGCATATACACCATAAGAGACTAAGTGGAGACAGAAAGTTATTGCTAGACCATCAGCAAGTCTATTAAAGTTTAACAAAGTCAGTGTTCTTCAAACAAGTGCATGTCTGTAAAGCTGAAGCTGCTCATCATTTAGCTGACCACATTTAAATTTATGCTAGTTTGCTCTGGTTTCCAAACATGTTATAGATTTCCTCAATGCATGGGACATTTTAGCATGCACTGGAAATCTGTCTGGTTTGCTATTCAAAACGATTGCTCTTGGTTTTGATGGATCTCAGTGACAAGGAACAAGTTCCTGAGGATTCGCAAACATCTCATCAATATTCAATCTTCCTGTCAGTGAGAATAGCGAAAATGCCTCGTCATTTTGGGAACAGCACCAATCCGGGCAACGAGGGCGAAATGTGCGGCTTTAACTTATCATTATCCACAGGGATAAATGCAAACCAACTGTGCGGGAACAATAAAATAATTTGTCAAGGGAAAAAGGGTGCCGATAAATTCTGCAAAAGCATTTTTCCACTTGGCTTAGAAAACAGCAGCACTGGGCCAACTCTTCAGCACCTGGCCGTCAGTACCCAGCGCTGTCTGACTTCATTTCAGCTTTTAAAAAGCAAAAGCGTTAGGTCATTCACAACACAGCACTTTCATTACTATTCTGCAGTGGTGTTAGTCAACATGAACAACATGCAGACTTTTTAAGGGCAAGAGTCAAGTAAACAGCAGAAAAAGGACAAAAATGAAAGAAAGAGAGAAAAAAAGGGCAGAAACCTATGACTCAGCCTTAGAACACATACCGAAGCTCAGGCCAATTTCTCTCTCTCTCTCTCTTTCTCTCTCGATTCTTCTTGTCAGAAACTACACATGATATATAAGACTAGTTTCCTCTTGTATGTAAGCCTCTTTAATATGAGCCGTGTGAAGGAAGGCGTTGGGTTATATGAAGATCCGTAGATGCTAGGGGTCAAATATTCCATGCATGTGTGCCCACAGCAGTAAGGAGTGGAGTGTAGTAGTGTAAATATACCTAAATTGACCTATATCGACCAAAATGGCACACAATCCTGTACACAGTACTGACTGTCACAGAAAAAAACATGTGTGTTCATTACAAAATTAACTGTGCTTCATTTTACAGTGTGCAATGTTTTGTATAATGTTTACATGTGTAAGTTGTGGAAATGTAACCGACTAGGAAAGTGAAAGTAACTATTTGTCATTGTGAACACACTTAAGCACCACAACAAAATGTTACTTCTTTCTTTAACCCATCACACATGCACACATAAAGCAGGGGGCAGCTATCAACAGCCCCTGGGGAGCTGTGTAGCGGGATGGTACCTTGCTCTAGGATATCTTAGTATAACCTCACTTGAACTTGCAACCTTCAGGCAATGTCCTAACCACTAGGCCACCACTGCCTAGTGAAATTCATCATATTTCATACTGACTGCAGACCCCAGTATCAAACCGTATTGCAACGGTCCAAAGTTTATCGAAAATGATCATTGGCCAAAAGAATCTATGCAGGATCGAATCAAGAGTAAAAATACACACATAGTAAGCTGTGGGTTCAGATGGGACCTCTTTGACACACAAAGAGGTGAGGCATATGGCGCCCACCCTACAGGCCCCTTTCAGACCCAGCCAATTTCAGGATACTTTTACGTGTAATATTCAGGCTTTGCGTCATTCTCATGCGCAGCCGACAGTATTTACCAGGTTGCAAGTATTCCATAAATGTAATGAAAATCTCGGGAAACTGGAGGCAGTGCTGCTTTCCTTCATCCCTGAATCATTTAAAAAAACACTGCCATGACATTTTTCTCTTGTAAAAACTGAAAACCTGACTGTAAAAACAAAAAAATTATGCTTTGCCCTTGGGCTCAGGTTTGCACAGAAGCAGCCATGCACATGCTCAAGAAAGTTTTTGCCCCATCTCATCATGCACAAACCCTGTGATGTTTTTTCATTCACAGAGCTAAATAAAAAAAAGTATCAATGTCCCAGGTTGTTGGATATAATCTAGATGTCACAAAATTTCCAGTTAATGTATTGATTTTAAGTTATGTTTACATGTGCCCTCCTGGTAATTTTATGGGTATTGTACTGGGTCTCACACAGACAAACTGCCACATGATTTTTTTCCAGGATTCTGACTCCAGCTCACATTAGCCCCTTACTGTTAAATTACATTCCCAGCTAAAGGTGCACGTGTGAAAGTTTTTTTTTATTATATTTTCTCTTACTCTCTTGCTCTTGCACTAACTCTCTCACTCTCTCACTATTCATTTCTATTCCTTATCACTCTCCAACTCACTATTTTTTATATTTCTCATTCTCTCTCTCTCTGCCCTTTTCCCCTCATTTCTTTCTTTTCTCTCACATGTTTCTACTACCTTTTTCCTTTTTCCTTTCCTAACTGCCTACAGTAGCCCCCCTCTGAGGTATTTAAGTGTCTAACATGCTGATGGAGTTGTTGAACTGCCCTGAAAGGTTCTTGCTGTGCTACAGGAAGGTGCTAGTTCATAAATTAAAGTCGTTTGCATGCAGTGGGGAAAAAAAAACGCCCCACTCTGTTAAACGTTTTAGTAGAATTAAGTCAGCTATTTAAGTGATACATTATTTCTCACATTAATGACACCTATGACAGCGGAATTGATGTTGGACTATGGAAAAGAATCTCGCCATTCATGCTACATTTACTACAGTGTGATGAGAATGTTCGAAAAAACACACACACAAACACACACACACACACACACACACTTCACCCATGCCAGTGGAAACCATGGTACACATTTGGCCTTTGGAAAACTCATCTGTACGATTGTGGTCAGGATGGAACAGTGCTTGAAATTTTTGCGGTAGGTGATAAGTCAGCAAAACTGGTGCCAAATGCTGAAAAGCTGAAGTCACCGTCCATTCCACACATTCCTCTCGCTCCGTAAGAACGCTTAGGGCAACATCTGGCACTATCCCAGCATGCTCAATTCTCCCATGAGTCTTTGCAGGGACTCTGGATTTCCAACAGATTCCTGCAACATTTCTCTGAGAGTTAAATCAAAGCACGTTGTATTAACAGAGCAAATCTGAGAGAAAAATTTTACAGTATAATCTCTCACTCTGCACTTTTTCATTCTTTCATTTTTGTCTCTACTTGTTTCTCCCTATTCCATCACTTGAAAACCTCCCTGTATATTCTCTATACTCTTCTTCTATCTCACCTTCTTTCTCACTGCATTCTCTCTATTCTCTCTTTCACTCACTCTTTTTCCTGTTTTCTCATTTTATTTTTTCTCTTGATATATCCTCACTCTACACCTTCTACCTGACTACCTCTCTCACTCTGTTCTCTCTTACTCAACAGTCTCCCTTTCTATTCCCTCACACTCAATTCTCTGTACTCTATCTATCTCTCCTTATCTCTCTTCCTATTGTTTTTACTCTATTCTCTCACTCTACACTTTGCTTCTGTTTTCTCTCAGTCACATTTCTTACATGAACTAAAATAAAAAGTTCCATTGGGGCACAAAACCCATAGCTAACCCAGATTTTTTTCAATATAAGGACAGTTTTTTGTCCAGTAAAATCCTCCTTACACAAAAGTGGAGCAAAAGACTGGGGAAAAAATAAAATGTGATGGTCCGTGGCGTGGGAAATTGCATGAGCTTATCACTTGCTACCATCTTCCCTTGCAAATATTAGGCCTCCATACGACCCTCTTCATTTCAATATATGTTTTAAGTCTGTGAAAATAACCCAGGGCACTATGTAGTGAGGACAAGGGGTGAGACAGAAAGAGAGAGAGAGAGAAACTGTGCTTGCAGTTTATTAAATCTGATGTTCATCTGACCCAGCTCTGAACGTGCCTCTAAATGTAACTTTACCATCTCTGACCGAGACACCAAGACACACACAAATAAGCGTAGAGTGGCCATTTGGTGTGTCACTGTACCGCATGCTAAATAAAGGTAAAGCAAGAGTTTGGCAGGAAAATTTTCTAATTTGCACAATTTCTACCCCTACTCTAAAAGTAGTCGATCAGCCAAGACATGTCTGGCACCTGAAGTTTCCTTCTTTAGTTCTGCACTACAGCTACAAGTCTGATGTAGCCAACAAGTAATGAAAGCTTACAGCTAATGAATTAGCATGGTGCAAAACATTGTTCAACCCATTAGTTCAGACCATTACGCGACTACTTGTTGCACATTTAGGATATTGGATAAATTTTTTTTATCTATATATTTTGGGACATCAGAATGTTGTTTCCAGGACTGAGCAAGACTGTTACAAGTAATACTGATATTGTGACACTGTGCTACATTACAGAGAAATACAAAAGTGCAGTGAGCTTTTAAAATATACATACAAACACAAACTCCCGAAAAGTTGGGATTTATCATAAAATCTCATAAAAAGAGAATGTGTGACTTAGTTCTTATTAGCAAAGATGTGTCATAACTTACCATTTTGAGAATTGTAAGACAATTCAAAAGGAACACCAAGATTACAAAGAACTGAGGTCTTTCATCATCTACACAATATTGAGAAAGATTCAGGGAATCCGGAAAAATTTTAGTCCTTGTAGGACAAGTCCAGAAACCTTTAACCTTAACACTGTATGAGAAACCGTCATACTACTGTGATACATAAATCTGTCTCCTCTAGAAAGTGTATGGAGCTTCATGAAGAAGAGAATCAGACAACAGTCACCAAGACTGGTTGTGCAACTAAAGTATTGAATCAAGCAAGAATTGGCAAAAAAAAAGCATATGTAAAACTGAAATGGTTAGTCTCCTCAGTTCCAAAACAATTACACAATGTATTTAAAAGGAAAGGTGATGAAGCACAGCAGTAAACATGCCATTGTCCCAACTTTTAAAGTGTGTTGTAGGTGTTAAGTTCTAAATGAATTTATATTTACAAAATACAGTAGTTGTATCTTAAATCTTTTCTAACTATCATCAGTTAACTAAATGTTCAAGAGATTCACATATTCTTGTTTTTATTGCATTTTATTAAAAAAACCCAACTTTTCTGGAAATGAAGTTTGTTCAAAATATAATTTCACAAGTGTTTGCACAAAGCCAAGTGCCTTATAACCATGCCTTCCTAAAGGCAAGATGGCAATGATTCTGAATGTGTCAGAATATTTTTAGGTTGCATTCAAGGTTGACAACTGACAGGTGAATTGTTAAATACAGAGTTTACATGACATCTATTTCCTGCCCACCAAAGTCTAGGCATGAATCTATGACTTAATATCTGTAAAGCATTTTTTGCTTGTGATTTCTACAGTCCTCCAATTCTGTCATCTTTTGGTATGATGGAATTATAGAAGGAAGAAAATTGTGTTCTTAAGTAACTTTTCTTGGCAATGCCTATTCTCAGTCCATCAGCAGTGTGGTGTCATAGTTCACTGTAGCCAGAAAACACTCTTTATTTTTAAAAGAGTTTATTTTACACTTACATTTTTACCTGTAGGGTGGCTGGCTTAATCTTTTCTAATGTTATAGATGAACAATATGTTATACAATGTTAAAAACACATACATAAGTATATTTGAGATTATTTAACTCATTTGAGGGAAATGTGAATGATTTAGGAATGCATTTCGCACAATGCCAATTTGGGGGGTATAGGCTATTAATTTTTAGATAAATTAGCCTCATAGCTCTACTTTAAAACTAAACAAGCAAACACATCTCAAGTGACTGATTACATGTAATGAGGAAAACTGATCCTTCACTTTAAGCTTTCTAATGAGCATTGATTCTTATCATAGAACCCATGAGTGTCACTAACCCTAAAGTGTTTTTACTCAAAACAAGCTAAACTGAAGGCTCAGGTACAATTAATGTCCCAAAAAAACTCCAAGGCACTCCAAGCAAGCTCCAGGCCAACCCTGGATCACTTTAGCACCAGAGAAGAACTTATTCTTCCAGAACCCTGAGTTTTTATTAACAACCAGTAATAAAGTATATAAACTGCACTATTAGGCTTTATAATGTCTTTCATAGCTGCTCTGGGGCCCAGCCAGCCAATCAGTTGCAAAAGAGAGTGGGCACAGCCCAACAGCAGCTCACTGGCATGAGGAGAGAGAAAGGAAAACAGAGGACACAACTGGGCTGTTTTGGACCCGTCCTGCTCACTGCTAATGAAGAAATAAAACCCAGTCCATTCTGTGTTTGCCCTGTTTGTTTTCAAACGTTTGGACATAGCCAGGGTCACTGGATAGCCCAGACTTGTAAAAGACATTTTGGCTTTGTCCACAAGCTTTGTTTCTCAATTCCATATTTTTTTCCTCAGATCCGATCATTCTGTCCTGGTGTTTCACATTTGTGTGCAGTTGACCAATATCTATTATTAGTGTGGGTTGATGTACCATAAGAAGTCATGACCATTTTCCACATGGCTATTTTCCAATTTCTTTTATAATTAAACAGGTTTTGCTAACATATTTTTAAAATGACCTACATACACAATTTATGTTCTGACTGGCTGCCTTACTCAAAAAGCATTCCAGGCTAAAAAACTTGTGAATAGGTGGAAGTAACCTGCTGTATGTCCATGTATTCACAATACCATTACTTCAAAATGGGGTGTTTTGCACAGAGATGGTTTTTAAATTAAATTTAATAAAAAAATATCTTTTTTTTAATGAATTTATTAAAAATGTGGTCCCAGTGTTACCTGTGGTCTTACAGTAGGCACTGGACACCCTGTAATATGAAATTTCTTTTGAAAGCTTAATACGTGTCCTTCCAGTTTCTGTTTTTTCCCCCTGCCTTTCTGTCATGTTTTCAGACTGGCTCAGGTTTGTTCAGCTTGTGGCGCATTCTGAATGTACTGTAATGTAATCTCTGTGGCATTTCTGGGTATAAAGAATAATAGTTGATAGTAATAAAAGCAGCAGCAGGGAGCTGGCATTGGGGCTAGTGTCCATGTTTGTGTTTCATTAGAGGGGAGAGGGAGTGAGACAGAGAGAAAGAGAGGGAAAGAAAAAGAAGGAAAAACAACCAGACGGCTACAAAGCACCGCCATCCGTCACCTTCAGCACTGCGTCAACAACTCTGAGCTGGACCTGCTGCTCCACCAGAACACACACACACACACACACACACACACACACACACACACACACACACACACACACACAGCTAGCAGGGAATATATTTATATAAATATATAAAATAGCCTGTTTGTAATATACTGCAATAAATGTGTAACACTAACATGGTAATAAATGTTACACATATATTTTACAGTGTATTATAAACATGCTAATAATGCACATTTTCACTATTGACCCCTAATTGTTCTCATTTGTGCCTAAACTTCAATTTCTCACTCTTATTACTACAAAAATGTTAACACTACTTGCATAATTGTCAGTGAAAAATTAATTATAGATACAGGACTTATGACTAAACTGTAAGCAAACATTATTAATTTAAAGGATTAAAAAAATTATTTTTAATATTCTTTTTTGTTTGTTTTTTAATTGGGATAAAAAAGGTACTTGATCCAGCAACATTGGGCTGCAGGAAGCATCCAGTACAGACTCCGCCTCCAGTGTGGATTTTTCTTTGATGAAGCAGAAAGGAGTGTTGAAGCCAAGAACAGCAAGTGCCACTGCATGAAATGTAAATCAATTTTATTTTAAAAAGGAAAAAAAATCTTCCCGCGCTCCCTTTCGTATGCAGTCTGGAGACGCAGTCGCTGCCGTCTAAAAATGCATGAGTAATTGGGGTTGTGTGGATGTGCGGTTAGCTGTGGCATGCTAACCTGGCATGGTTAGAGACTAAATCGCCTTCATCCCAGAACACAGAGAGAGAGAGAGAGAGAGAGCAGATCTATTTCAAATGGGGCAGGAATCTGAGCCTTGTATCAAAAAGTAAAGATGGAAGCAGATGGGGGGAAAGGAAAAAAGGTTGGAGAGTGTGTGCAAAGTTTTTATGAGTGATTCTCAAGACAAGGTTCAAGCTAAAAATACACTTTATGATGATCCAACTTAAAGCCAACTGTGTTTTTCCCCTGCTCAAACCCAGGCCTAAAGCACACTTCCCCTGGTATTCCAAAGGTATTTCAACACTTATTCAAACCAGATAATATTTTTTAGCAGGGTTATTGGTTTGGCAAACATACTGAAAAGTTGTATTGGCACAGCTTTTGTAACCTTCAGATGACGGAACACCTCAGGCCAATTCTCAAACACGTTTTCACATTTATATAGGTACAAAACCCCCAAAACACATACTACATTCCTCATAAATGCTAGATAGTGTAGTTAGAGTAGAATTAGGATCTGGTAGACACAGAACAAGGTAGAACACAAACAAAATGGTAGATATAGAACATGGAAGAATGCATACAGGGTAGCAGATATAGAACAGGGGGATGCACACACAGAATGGTCGATATAGAACATGAGGGAACACAAGATGGTGGACACTGACCATAGTAGGTCACACGCCAGATGGTATAAAGAACATAGTGGATACATACAGGATAGTTGATATAGAATATGGTGGAATGGGATGACAGACAGAACACAATAAATAGAAAGGATAGTAGGTCCTTGGGTATGTGAAAGGTGGTCATTAATAGATACCAGAAGGGTTACATGGCAAAGAGAAAAATAGATCTTTTCCCTTTTTTAGATAACCTAAATTCTTTTTAACTGGTTAGCCTTGCCTTAACATTTAACTATTAGCCTTATCTTTAGGTAAAACATTTTTGTATTTTCTTTCTACAAACAATAAAAACCATATGTTCATTTGTGAAATCCTGATGGTTTGTGCTGAAAACATTCAAAAAGTACTTACACACCATGTATGTACTTTTACACTGTAAGAAAAATTCAGTAAGGGACTATAGAAGTGTGTGGTTTGGGATGCAGCAACAGGCTTACTAGCCTGTTTAAAGCCTGGTATATGCAAAGGTCAGTGCTGGATGAGAAGCAAAAAACTACCATTTGTGGTTTCCACATGTTTGACACATACACATCAGACTTCAAAAGCAATTTAAAGATGAACGGGGTATAGAAGTAGGTGGTAGGGATTATTGCTGCTATTGGTTTATGATTGTTTTGAACTGTGAGAGGCTGCTATAACATTAGCTGGCTTATCCTGTTTCGTAGCTATCATGGACAAATCCACAGCAATTTATTTTTGTAGCCCTGAATAAAATAGCATTTGAATATACTTTCGTTTGTTTAAATGTTAAAAATAAAAGTTCTCCATAGTTTGTCTGCCTTCATTATCTATACTATTTTATCACAGTTGACCTGACAAGCTAGCTAAAAAAGTTGGTTTGCTAGGTAGCTTGCCCGATGGCTACATTATGGCACAACAGGTATACTTGTTACTTGCCTGTTATTTTCACAACCATGCCCCAATTGGTGGTTTGTCTGGAAGCCTTAAAGGCTTAAAATTCTGGGAGACTTTTGCTAACTTTGGTCAATGCTGGACATTTTAAATGTAGGTTGTTCAACAAATGTAATAATAATTACAATTTTTATTGATAATACTAGTCTTTGGGAATCTGACAGTGGTGTAACATGAAACTGGTAAATGCTAAATCTATAGTGTGTTCTCATGCCAGTTTCTTCACTTTCAGTGACGCAAGTGATTTGAGCGATAACAGCTCCCTCTTGTGGATGGGCCTACTACATTATCTGTACGATTCAAAACTTCTAAATACTGCTTTCGTGTTTTCACAATTAAGATAAAGGGATGTATACACTTAAAGGGATGTATAAATTTTTAGAAATACTAGTATGCATGGTTTATAACAGTGCTAGAATATTATAATGTTATATGAAACAAATATGAACAGACAAGACAAGAACAAATATTCTTCATGAATTATTTGTTAATCACTTAAACAGAAAGACATTATGGAAACTTTGCCATGACAAGGTAACTTCCTGCCCAGGGTCCTTGAAAGCATCAGGTTGTTTTATAGCATTAGGCAGAAAACAGTTCTTAAGTTAGCCTTGTTAGCTAGTAATAAATATATAAATAATAATAAACAATTAAATAAATAAAACTTAAATAATTATCTATTAAAGACAATACACATTAAAAACAAAAGACCCTTTTGCCCACCAGATGAGAATGAGGTTGAGTCTGTAATATCTTGTGGACCACTGCTGTAGTGTTTTGTAACCACAAGTTTATCTATTACACACACTCACATTCAATTTTATTACACTTAGGATATCAACACGCTTTAGTTCTTCTCATTTTCAGACTTTCCGGTCCTTTATGTCTGCAATCTTCTGTACGACTCAAATAACTCCATTAACCTTCAAACAACTTACACTGAATCATCAGACAAGAAAAGCCCATAAGATCTGAATGTTTGGAGTGACTAAACATGCTGTGTTCCTCCAAATGGCCAGTTAACTCTCTGACTGAGGGTGGAAAGTGTTGTCTCATTAGAATGCAGACAGTGAGTATTTAGTCCCTTCTTGCTCAATGCTGCTTAAATACCACTAAAATTCATCACTGGCATTTTGTGAAACACTGGAACATGCTGTAAACTTTACAGAGGGCAAATACAAGCTGATTATATGCAGCTTATAGCTAAGTCATTAGAATCACTCACAAAGAGGCCAAAAAATAAGAAAACAATGAGAGTGAGAGGAAGAGAATGAGAGGAGAGAGAGAGAGAGAGAGAGAGAGAGAGAGAGAGAGAGGATAAGAAGGTAAAAAGAGAAAGCAATAGAAAATGTGTGATAGAAACAGAGATGGAGAACGATATAGGAAGAGAGTGAAAGAGAAATATACTTTTGACACTCTCTCAAGAGCTTGTGACAAGCCAAAATTGCCCAATCTGGTGTTTTATGACAAAAGTTTAACAGTGATGCAACAACTGACATTCACTTGACATAACAGCATGTGTGCCAACCCTGTCAAAAAGACTAAAAACAAAAATCATTGGATGAATCATTCACTTTAGATGCTTTGCAGATAATTAATTTGCCTTTAAAACTTTAATGTCTATGAAAAAACAAGTATTTCTGGCTAGATTTTGGATCACTTACAACTAATTAAACTAAAATAATGACTGATAATGGTCACAAAATCCATAAGTGGACAGGTTTTTTTTTTCCTTATGTAAATATGGAACGCTTCTACGCTTCAGTCAGTGATCTGAAAATCCAGTCCTGGCTTTTCTTCATTTGCACACACAGCAGCGGGAAGCCTGAGATTGACTGTGGCAGGCTAAACAAGGAAAAGGCCATCACAAACAGGATTTTTATTCTTAATGTAAGTTTAGCTTTTAGACATTGTCAGCTATGTCACACTGAGGTGATTTTTAAGATTTGTCATGCTTCAATGGGCTTTGAGGGGCTGTTTAAAAGTATTCATAAATGTCTCAGCCAAAACTCAGCACCACGACCAACCATGAGCTCTGATGTGAAAGAAAAGACAACTTCAGTCTTAATGAGAAGTTTTTCAATGAAGTTTCCATGTGTTATACAAACACTTGTGCAGCCAAAACTGCAGAATGCCATTCTTATCTGCTTAAAGTAAAAGCAGTTGGAGTGATCTCTACAATTTACTAAAGAACCAGTGGTCCATGGACATTGTGGGCAGTGGTGGCCTAGTGGCTAAGACATTGCCCTTGAGACCTGAAGGTCTCAGGTTCAAGTCCTGGCCTTGTGTCTGTGTGATGAAACCTTTAATGTTCCATGCTGACAGCCTATTTTACATCTATAGCAGAACTTGGAGAGACATGTTTGCATCCAGCAGTGTCAGTGTTTGCAGTTATGTCCAGATTGAGGATGTGCAGTAATACAATGCTCTGAACTGTTTTCAGCAATCTGTAAAGAGGTAGCTCAGATTTCTTATTTAATCTATTTTTTTCCTATTTAAGATGTGTTTTTTTGTGTGTTGCCACTCAAAATGAGGCTTTCGCCACTCTGTGGGTTTAACTACAGTTACCTCAACCTACAAAAGTCACGTGCATAAGAGGGTATAGGGCAAAAAGCATATTTTATTGATATTTTAATGAGATGTTCGATTAAATGTTTAGCACTACTGTTTTGCAAAAAAGAAGAGCATTAAAGAAGCTCATGTGTACCAAAGGAAATGCCAAACAGGAAAAGGTGTTTGATAAGAATAGTATCGCTACTGCATGTAATGAGCATTGTACCATTGCAAAACGCTTAGTATCAGTATGTATTGATATGGATCACAGGTAAAATGCAAAATAGGGTTAACTGGCATCTAACTGCACCGCACTTTGCAGGTTCCTAATATGCAGAATGTTTTTTGATGGTATGCCATTAACAGTAAAGTTTATTCCAACACTAGGCTTAAACCATGTGCACAGAGGTGGCACTTTTTTGGAGATACTGCTTATTTGAGGGTAGTAATAGGGAATTTGTCCCACTTTTGTTGCAGTAACTCTTCTACTGGCATTTAGCCACAATAACATTAGTGAGGTCTACTGATGTTGGATAATTAGTTCTGAATCACAAACAGCACTCAGTTTAAACCTATCACTTAATCTGACCCTTACCTTAATATCAACTGTAAACCCAAACCTAGTCCTAACTTTAAAGCTGGTGATAATCAGCTATGTATTAGAAGACATAGTTAAACATTGGAGTATTTGCACATAAACTGTAATAGTGTAAAAAGCACTACATGTGTCAAAAGAACTCCAAGAAAACAAGCAAGAAAAAAGAAATTCAGTTTCATAATTGTAAGGGTCCGTCTTGTTCCATCAGTGTTCTGTTTTCCTTAGTCATGTGACCTGTCTGTGTTTTGTTTTGTTAAAAGCCACGTGTTCATGTCCTTATGTTTGTGTTGTTTGCCATGCCCTCGCCCCGCCCCGCCTCTCACCTGATCCTTGTTCCCTGTCTCCTCCCTTTTCCAGGTGTCTCTGATTCAAGTTTATTATTTAAACTTGTTTTGTGTGTTTGTAAGTCTTCATGTGTGTCTTCACATTGTCCTGCCATTGGTTTATGCCCTGTGCGCCTTCGTGTTCTTTCTCAGTGTACGTTTGTAGTGTATGCCGTTTTGTTTAATAAACCAGGTTAGGTTTCCCAAGCCCACTGCGCTTGTTTCCTGCACAATCAATCCAGTTTTGTGACAATAATAGAGGAAAATTAATTAATTAGTATATAATTAATCTTAATTTAATTTCCATTTCCAACATAATTTTCCATTAACACATTTTGCTTTTCAAAATTTCTATTGGTTAGTTCATCATGAAATGTTCACACAATGAACAGGGCAGCTATCATTTAGGAATTTGTTTAAAGAAGTATAAAATCATACAAGCCAAAAGGGGAAGAGTTACAAGATTTTCTTATGACAGGAATGTGTAATATATTTAATCGTAAATGGGAGAGTTCAATCAGTAACTAAGTAGCACCATCATCCTGCTCTTTCTCACATTGAATCTTACTGAAAATTGAGAAAACAGGAAACACAGTTAAGTGAAATTTTACTGGGTGCTACTAGTTTATAGAGTAACTTAACAGGGATGAGAATGAGAAGTAAATCACTAGAAGGAAGTAAACCCGTAGAGCGATCCAGACTTATTTGAGAGATACATTGAGGGGAAATTACATGTCTTCTGGGTCGGTCAGACACTACAGAGCACCCAAGAGTACAAAATAAAGGTCTGAACAGGTAAAAAATGCTCTCTCTTGCAGTTTTGAGACCCAAGACAAACTGAATGATAAATTTGAAACCTGAATCTACTCACATGCACTAACAAAGACCATAACACACAAGCAGCTTTTCTTT
This sequence comes from Arnoldichthys spilopterus, assembly GCA_037974385.1. Lineage (NCBI taxonomy): Eukaryota > Metazoa > Chordata > Actinopteri > Characiformes > Lepidarchidae > Arnoldichthys > Arnoldichthys spilopterus. The sequence continues at coordinate 20,089,149 of JBBPDA010000019.1, read as the reverse complement.
GTTAATACATCACTTAAGATGAGTTGATTGCAACTGTCCTGCTGGGATAATATTTTTACAAATATGTTATAAAATCAGTTTGTTTATGTGGATTTGCTAATCATCTAAACAACTGTTAGCTTGTCTGTGCTAAAATTCTTCTTACTGCAGCTGCCACTCTTTGAAATGCTTAGTACACTTCAGGGAAACTCAACAAACACAAGGGAAAAGATCAGCTTTGACATTTGCACCAATCAAACACATCCCTCACATCATTCATGGTTTCAATGAGTGACAGATTTCCCCACTCCTAAAAGGAGCTATTCCGAAAGTAACTGACACAACAAGAAAGACAAGGCAAGAGTGAGAGAGAGAGAGAGAGAGAGAGAGAGAGAGAGGGAGAGAGAGAGAGAGGGAGAGAGAGTGAGAGAGAGCATAAGAGAGAGAATGCATCAGTGTGCAAAATCTGCTACATAAAAAACTCATTTGAAACCAAACCTATGCCCAAATCAAACCCTACGATGCACATGAAACATTGTTCTGGACTTGGACCAACCCCTGAAATTCTGTTGGGCCCAATTATCTTGGGTCAGGGAGCAGACCTGTAGTGCAAAATGAGCAGGCTCATATGGAGCTCTGGTATATAACTGCACTATGCAAATCGTTAAACCTTTGACTACAGTCAAACATTAATTCTCTCAAAGAACACAACAAAATATTTAAGCATTGCTGTCATATTTTTGAACACTCCTGAGGACCAGTAAATAGACTTTTTAACAGTGCCATACGTACATTCATGATGTCAGTAGATCTTTACAACTTTAATCAGCCAATGAGCTGATCAGAGCTAGGGTCATACTAACCCAAACCTGTTTACTGTAGAAAAACAAAAAAATATTTTTTAACCATTTGGGTCCATTAACCATTATTAATTAAGGTTTCACTTGATGTGCACTCTAGGAAAATATAGTAATATTTAATATTTTAATGTTATATAATATAATTGGAGAATTAGGAGGTGGCCAGGCTCTTCATGAAGTGACTGGTAGTTTCTTTCTAATATACTGTACTATTCCTATGTCCTTTCTTGGATACATATTAACTAGGTAACATAATTACAATTGAACTTTATATTATGATTATGATTCATATTATGCACTGAAAAAATGTGCATTAAATTGTCTGATTCAAATGTGTACATTGGTCCCACATGATTGCAATATATCACACCAACATGATTATTGCCAAACGAGAGTAAATAAAAGGCTGTTATTGGTTTGGTGTAACAGTAAGTTAAAGTGGAACCATTGTAAACACTTAAACCAAGTAATTTAAGGCACTTGTTTTTCGGCGTGCATCAACAGGTTTGAGTCTAAAGTTTAGATTTTGTTTTTCATTTGTTATGACATATAATTGACAATAAATGTATCAAAAATATAAAATATGTTTTTTAGCGAATTCTAATCACAATAAAAATATTTCTTCTGCTTAGAAGCCCACACATTAAAAATGTTGCAGCTTTATTATATGCACTTTCTCTAAAATGTCTCTGGTATATGAGATACAAGTAAAAAAATTATTTGTAGAAATCCGCTATAAGCTTTTATTATTTCTGCAGAAAATTGTGGCATCTATAGGTTAATATGAGTGTAGAGGTCAAAACGAAGACAGAGCCCAGGGTGTGTCCAAAATTAATCTCTAGATTAGCCCACTTACGCAACGCAATTTTCTGCTACATGTATCCATTTCTTTACATGCTGAAGAAAAACAAGTGTGTGCAACTTTGGAAAATGACATTAGTATCCATTTTTACATTTCTCTGACTATTACACTGAGCTGAGGCACTGTATTTCTGACATTCATAATTTTTCACATAAATAAACTATATCCATTAAGATTGCAATGTTGGAAAGCTACTCTAAAGCACAGATAAAACCAGATGATTTATTGATATGTTTTTGTAATACTATTTTGATCTGTATTCAATTTCTGATATGTATTTAAATAAAAAATTAAAAATTAAAAAAAAGTTTATATTATATAAGAAACAGGTTCGATATTTGGACTCAAACATTAAACTTAGTTAAATTTATATATGTCATAAATAAATCTGTTTAAAATGCCTTAAACAGATTCCAGTCATTGCAAAATTACTGTAAAAAAGAGCAACATGCCTATTACCCAGCCAAACCTACACATTTTCTCACTTACTGGCAATTACAGCAGCATATGTAGTTTGTTCCATACTGTGGATTGTCTGGAAGCAGAAGCTTTGAGGAAAACGCATGAGTAACAACTAAACAAAAAGGAAAAAACCCTTTAGCTGGAGAACCACACAGAGATAGCCCAGCAGTGCAGAATTAGCACCTAAATCAAAGTTAAAATCCTTCCTTCCACTGCATACAATAACAGACAGCATCAAAGTTACAGAAGCTGCAGGAGAAATTAAGTCATCTGCCTTCTGCTAAGTGTATGCTGATGGATGAAGGTGGTGTTATAAAAGATGGCATAAAAGCTGCTATGCTCAGCTTTAACGGCACTGTTCCACTGCGTTAGTAGAAAAAATCTCTAAAGCCAATTAGTCTAGCATTTTTTAGAAAATGATTCCATACATCAGGAAATCTCAAATTCCAATGCAATTTTTTTATTCTGTTATTCTTGTACAATTCAGAATTATTTCAAGTAATACACTGAATAGTGCAACTAGCGAAGCTAATTTAACACCAATGAATAGCAGGCAATATCAATACATCAAGCTTTTTTGAGATCTTTACCTTTGCAAACAGCTTAAAGTGAGTACATACATCAGTCCATTTTGATAACTGATGTGGTTGAGGGGTCAATTTCGGTACAACTTTACACTTCTAGTTTGTTTGCTTTTCTGTGTAAAGCCTCAGATCCCTTCAGGATCTCTGTCCAGTCATTTAATTTCATTGATAATTGCAGAAGCAAGGCAAGCCAACTTTCATCATGACACAAAAGAGTATTTAAGTATTTATTTTGTGTTCGTGATTTAATTTCACTAGTGTAAGACACATTCAGCATCTTTGACTAAATTTTGTTTTTTTCCTTCCTCTATGTGTATCTACTATACTGCATGTATAAGAGAAACTAAAGCATGTGCTGCCCTGGAAAAATTTAGCATTAACATTTACACTTTTACAGCTTTTACAGACCACAACACTTAACAGACGCAGCCTCATCAGAAATACTGCCAAAAATCCAAAAACACCCCTAGTAGAAAACATCAACAAAAACAAAACTTGATCAGAATAAAACAACAGAGCACAGCAGACCTCAAACCGCAGTGGCTTAACCCAAAATAGATGAAAATGAATGTGGTTTAAAATGCTTTTCTTTAAAATAGACAAGTTTGTGTGTCAAGTGCCTCAAAAAAAAATCTGTATTTAACTGGTCTTAACTGGGCATCCAGTAGATTATCCTCTTAATGATTATAAAAACAGTGTCCAGGGAATATGCATTTGTAACTGTAGATACAGATAAATAGAGTGTGACCACTAATTTCTTAAAGAAACAGCCAAATAATAATGTAATTAATAGGTAACACATTCAATAAACACTCTTCTACATTATACAGTAATGATATATCAGTAGGTATTTCTGGAAGTGGAACTTTATAGGAGAAGAGAAAAAACACTTTTAACCATTTTGAGCCATTTCTATTGGCCCATTCCTCATGAAATGTTCATCCAGTGTGTAGAGTGGCTGGTGTTCAAAATAATATGGTATTAAAAATAATAGCAATGATTTATTCATGACTTCTGAAATCTGACTTTTTCCTTCGATTTTGCTTCTATGCATTTCAAATATCAGCGCTATTTCTGCTGCGCTGAAGGTGAAGCTAATGGCCATCTGAGGTGTCTGCCACTCTAAAATAACTTTCAAATTTGTCCCCAAATTCATACTCTGTCTAAGTTTTCCTGTACATTTTTAACTTTTACTTTAACTACATTTACAGTTTCCAGCTTAGCTGAGTGTTTGGAATAGATTTAAAAGACAATGAAATAATTCATTTGGTTATAAAGGGGGTAAAAAGCGCAGTTGTGGGATTGAAGCTCATAAATACATTCAGAAACATGTGGTTTGAGTTTGGCGAGCAAAAGTCATAATCAAACTCTCCGAGTTGCTCAGTGCGAGGGGACAAACTGCTAATATAAGTCATATTAGTATAATGATAAGTTTGGAAAGGAGAGGATAATTGCCCACACTACCTAAAGAAACACACGTTCACACAAAAAACATCTGAAAAGGATGTCCAATTCTAGACTCTAACACACAATGTGCACTTGGTGGAAATAGGCTCAGTTGCTACAAGCATGGACTACACTTATTTTAAAGTGTCACTCACGCCTGCACACACACTCACATGCTCCCACACTATTGCATCTGCGGCATTTTGATGTGTCCTTCTGTATAAATGTATGTAAATGGTGCTGTGCACCAATGAACCCAACCCAACATTAACATCAGCAACCAAGAGATCAGCTTTACCCTGTTGCACTTTTCTTGATAAATGCTACAGTGCTTTTGGGAAAGAACCTCCTCATGGAGACGAGCAAAATGTTCCCACAACCACAGAAAGCTCATGTTTTCATCACCAACACCAAGAGATAAATGCACACAGACAAATGCAGTAAAAGTGTGCATACACAATGGTAAAATGAGTACTATTAACAAAACCCTGACCAGATCTATGAATAAAAGAAAGCAAGAAAATTTAGATTTTATATTTTATATATATATATATATATATATGACCAAAAAGGTCGTTGTTTCACGAATTGCACAAGACACAGTTCTGAAAATGGACATACTAGACACACCAATGCCTTTCCATTAATATTATAGCTCTATTTTTGTCGGCACAGAGTAACAGTGAGCACAAAATAAAACATAATTACACTTTCAGCCATTACCCTGAGGGTTTCTGAGGTGGGTCAGATTGCATTCAATGCAGACAGTAATTATGTGTTATGAGCGCATTAAATATGATCAGCATCCACAGGAGAGCGATTTGAGCTCAGCGCTGCAGCTAAAGCTCTGAGGCTTTCTGGCAGCTGAGCAGAACTGAGCACATCAGCAAAGGTGTGTGTGATACCTGCAACTTGAGCGCTGCTGGGTTCGACCCAAGCACGGACCTTCTCTGATAAACACAGACAGATGGACAGACTGACAGAGCGACAGACAGACAGGTGCCTTTTTAGGTGTCTGGGCGCACAACACGCACGCACAAAGAGAAAAACTCTGATTGTGTAATATGTTTCTGCTCTGGACTCTTGAACATTAGGGTGCACGTGTCTTACCGCGTTCCTCCATGTGCGTCCTCGAACTGCTCTCTTCTCCATATCTCTCTGCGGGCAGAGTTGCACGACCCTCGCAGCGAGCGCGCATATGCAGCGCGGTGGCCTCGGGATCGCGCGCGTGGAGCGATGAAGGATCGGGAGCGCTCCTCGTGCTCTGCTGGAGCGCTTGGCCATCGCCCCCCGCGCGCCTCCAGCGCGCGCACACCCGGAGCGACGAATCCAAAGCGCGCAGCTCAGACTCGGCCGCGTGCATGTTCACGCGCAGGAGCGCATCTCTATCTGCACGACACACACACACAACTTACACACTGTTGCACGCGCTCATACATACACCCCCTAACTCATAGACACACACCGGTCCAAACACACTGCTGCTGTCATACACATGCAAACACAAATCTGTACACACAAACACTTCAGCTCGCTCGGTCGGAGTCAAAGAGAACACACACACACACACACACACCTGTTACACTCTGATTGCTGGTTCAGCAAACTCTCGCGTGCCACATCGCGGGTTCTCCGCGCGCATCTTCCTCCTCCTCTTCCTCTCAGCATCAACAGTCAAAATAAGCCCGCCCGCTTCTCTCTGTGACTGACAGCTCCAGCCACCAATCAGCGTAGAGGGCTGCAGTTCAGGCGACCAATCAATGGACAGATGATTCAGATCGATTTCAGTTAATCAGCTGAAGGATTTCTCTCTCCCCCCCCCACACACACACACCAGCCATTCCCATCATAACATACACTGAACATTTTAACAGTACTTCATTTGTTTTTTAAATAGGCTGACTCCGTTTAACCAATGAGGACCCAAATGACTGACGTCAAAATGTAGCAAAATACCTCAAAATTCACAAATTATTTTCAGTCAAACTCAACCACCAGAAAAATCTCTTACAGCACATTTTGCATATTACACTCTGTTCAAAACAATCGATTACTGAAAGCTCAAAATTCATAATACACACCAATTTGCATTTCTACAGTAATCTCAGAAAAAATGAACTGAAGACAAAAACATGACGTGTGTGTGTTTTCTGCTAAATTACCACATTCACAAAAATAAGACAGAAATGTAATGTGCTGAAATTATTTTCCAATATATTCCATATACAAAATACAACAGATTCCATTTTCCTAGGGAGATTAAAACAAATGATGAAGCTCACAAGATGTAGTCTCAGGAGATACTAAAGAGGTGAAAAAGGCAAATATTTGTACCTGTAAATGTATAAGTGTGACATTTCACCACTTATTTCAGATCTTTGTAAATCTAACAACCCCAGCATAAGCCAAGCCCTGATTATGGTGAGCTAAACTACAGTGATGAATCTGAGCTGGTCAGTGTTTCAGAAACTTTAATAATGAGTGGGCCAATAGAAACGACCCAAAACCGATATGAATAAGGTCTGTATGTTACCAGTAGAGATATTCACTAAGGGCCACTGACATATTGCATAGTAAAAGCTAGGAGGCGCCTTTAGTTGTGCCTTTCACATTTACTGAAATGCCTTTAAATATATATGACTATTATAATTTATATGTATCGTTATATCTACAAACTAATTACTGAGCAACACTACATGCATTACAGCTCAGTAAATGTTTTGATAAAGTCTGAATACTAGGTCTATTTGTTTTATGGCATAATACCATATGCATGAAAAAAAGCACGCCATATAATTTCATTTTCTGTGCTCTCCCGCCCCCTAGTGGTCACTATTTTGTTGCTTTAGGGTGCAATTTGTTTCATTTTCATGTTATTTTACACGGGTTTATTACTCTATTGATGGAAGAGAATCTAAATGCTGTAAGAGAAAGAAATGGATAAACCATATTGCAATGACAATTTTAACAGACCTTTAATAACAACATTATGATTACTAATATCAAAATCAAGATTATGATAATAAAAGAATAGAATAGAATAGAATAGAATAGAATAGAACAGAATAGAATATAATAGAATAAAATAGAACAGAATAGAATAGAATAGAATAAAATAGAACAGAATAGAATAGAACTTTATTTATCCCCTATTGGGGAAATTGACTTGCCCCAGCAGCTGAGAAAAGATACAGATATA
>JBBPDA010000019.1:20026552-20055106 GCA_037974385.1 Arnoldichthys spilopterus | reverse complement strand
AAATTTACAACCAATTGCAAAGTGAAGGTGCAGTATGTGCATAGGCAGATGTACAGATTCTCAGTATTAATGGTAATGGTGCAGTATAAATAGTATTAATAGTAATAATAAAGTGACTAAGGACAGTATGCTTCAGGTTTTCCACAGATTGTCCAAGGAGAAGTAAATGTGACGGTGCAGTAAGGTGCTTTTACTTGATAAGGTCACTTTAACTAAAATGACTAGAAACATTCATAAAATATTATGATATTTGTATTATTTCTTAATGCTGCACGATATTATTACAATTCACAAGAAATTCTGAATGTGTCACAGTATCACTGTATCAGATGAAATGTATTAGTAGAGTTAATGAACTGATCAGTGCTGCTTCTGTACAACAAAAGAATTGCTCATTATTGCTTCTCCATCAGCTGAACAACATGCACTACAGTGAACAGGTACTGGTTCCATTTGGTCAGAGTAAGTCTGCAGAAAGCTGCAGAAAGCTGACTGGCTGATGGAAGTCATAATTTCATTAGCACAAAGAAGCAGCATGCAATCACAGCTCAATCTGACAAGTGAATGCTAAAAAATAGATGATTACATGTCATAGGGCCCCCTGTTGACATATTTGCACCAAAGTTGATACACTACTATAAAAACTGGCATTGGGGGAATGTTTTATAACCAGTGTGGGCCTAACATATAAGCATATCAAGTTTCATAAGAATCAGGACAAAATGTTCAGAGGTTATCTGTTTTAGTCAACTTTGTTTCAAGTTGAAAAGGCTAATCAGCATATGGTGACCATATGGTTTATTAGTTTTAGCATGCTTATGATATTTTTTAATACTGGGGCTTTTGTGAATGTTTTCTCACAAGTATCGACATTTAGAGAGATTTAACTTTAAGGATTGTATATTTATGATCAGTTATTATTCAGCACACAAATGTCATTATGGGATACTGAGTACTTAATGATGTCATGGGTAAACAACGGAAAATACTGGTCAACATAAGACTACATGATCACCACTGGTCCACATAAGCCTACATGATTAGCACTGGTCAACATAAGTCAACATGATTAGCACTGGTCAGCATAAGTCTACATGATCAGCACTGGTCCACTTAAGGCTACATGATCAGCACTGGTCAACATAAGCCTACATGATCAGCACTGGCCCATAAAAGCCTACATGATCAGCACTGGTCCACATAAGTCTACACAATCAGCACTGGTCAACATATGTCTGCATGATCTGCACTGGTCCACATAAGCCTACATGATCAGCACTGGTCCACATAAGTCTACAAAATCAGCACTGACCAACATAAGTCTAAATGATCAGCACTGGTCCACATAAGTCTACATGGGCAGTGGTGGCCTAGTGGTTAGAGCGCTATCTTAGGGACCTGAAGGTCGCAGGTCGAGTCCCAGCCTGGGCACTACTGAGGTACCCTTGAGCAAGGTACCGTCCCACTACACTGCTGAGGAGATGCTTAAACATTCCTTGTTTTATTCTAACAGTACATCACAAAGTATACAGCAAGAATACATATTTACCAAAAGTTCACATAAAATTACAATGTTTACACTCCACTTAGTGTCTTTGCAACACATTTACATAAATACAATTGTAAAATGATACTGTCTAGATAAAGCTCACTTTTCAAAAAACAAAAATATTACAAATTACCTCTAATGCAGCTAAACATAGCCATAGGCAATACGTATGTAAGATTTATGTACATTGTTCGTTGTTTGAAAAAATGCTGTAATTGTTTTTTTCAGTGACTTCACTTGTGCCATTGTGGAGCCCAGTTACCAAGAAAAATCAACTGATCGGGTCACTGTGGACCCATATGAGCACAAAATGTATCACAAACACAACTGAGGCAGAGACGTGCTTTAGGACTTACGCTTGAAGGTAACGTTAAACAAAGTGTCAGATTCAGGTTAAAATGTGAGATATATGAAATAAAATGTTTTAGAAACTAAAATGGGTTTATGAGTTATACTTCATAGGGCTAACTATAGTTATTCTGACAGTGTACATTATACAGTGTTTGACAATGATAATATCAGTAACAGCAATTAAAATAAAGGGAATGTCTACCATAATTACTGATTACTTGTTTTTGTGAATAGACAACGTATTTCTGTAAATTATCAACAGCAGTTTCACAGTGCTGTTTAAAATGCAGTATATTTACGATTTACCTTTAAAAAAACAAACAAACAAACAAAAAAAAAACAGATTGCATGATGCAACTGTCCAAGTGTTGGCCCTACAATTCAGAGACTACAAGAATGACCCCTGAAATTATTGCATTACATTATTTTTATAGTTACTATTGGCTTTTCTGTAATGAAATATGGCCATAACGTCCTGAAGTGAATATGGAGAGAGAGAGAGAGAGAGAGAGAGAGAGAGAGAGAAAGAGAGAGTAAGAGAGAGAGAGAGAGAGAAAGAGAGAGAGAGAGATGAAAAGGTTCAATTTAGACCTGCTGAGACTTCAGTTTCCATGGAAACGTAGCATCCACTAAGAGAAACAAAAAAATCCTTTTATCCTTTTGATAAGTTGATAAAATATTAAAACTCTTCTGAGACGTGTACCTTTGCTGAAACATACCTTTGATGATTTCAGAAGCGAACAATAAGAAGTCACTTGACGGGAAAAAGAAAAATGTTCAAGTTCAAGCTCTTGGACTGAGTGGTGAAACATGCTGCTGCATGGCTGTCTTCAGTAGGGTAAACTGCAAAACCAGGACAAAAACAAATGATTCTCTGCTGAAATAAAAGGCAATTGGACTCGACAGTGATCCTTACAACTTACCAAAGAACAGTGGTGACATGTGACCAGGAATCAGTGTCTTGGTGTTTATATGTACCTAATTTGAATTTTATGGCTCATCTGTGTTTATGCTGACATAACATTTCTGCTGCAAAGATCCCTTTATCTGATGTTGCATAGCAAAAGCACCAATTCAGAATGTACCCAAAATGCATATAATCCTGAGAATCTTGGGGTACAATAAGCCATTAGATTACTCAGTTGACTTGGCTTTTTAATTTGCTCTTTCGAGAAGCTACACCTTCTGCTGTTTATGCAAAAAAAACTACAGATCATGTGCTCACTGGATAGTAAGCCCTGTGCGTGACAATACTCCTGCTACAGGCTTCCAAATCAAATATGATTAGTTAGTGGCATGTTAAAACTTTGGGGAACCATTCAAAGCTTTGCCTATCTAGTACATTTGTTAAGGCTTGGGGAGAACAGCTTCCAAATACTAAAAACATATCTGAATACCAACGCTACAAACAAATTCAGGCCAGCCTTCCTCATAATATCTGTAAACAACAAAATTTGTAGACAATAAGGCTACATCTCAAAATGAAGCGAACTGAGCAAATTAATTTGCAGTTATACTTTGTGTTTCTATATGTGTGGCTATTTCTTGATCAGCCATAACATTAAAACCACCTACCTAATATTGTGTAGGTGTAAGGACTAGGTCCCCATCTGCTGGCCAGAGTAGGTCAGCTTTGCCAGAGTTCTGAGCACATCCTGGATCCAGCCCCCCCACAGGTGTCTCAGATCAGTGGGCTTAATCAACAGGCTTTAAGACCCAGAGGGAGACACAGGAGGTTGCGAAGTCTCGTGTGTTTCTACCGATTGTGAACGCTGTTTATCTATACTGTTTTTCGTGTATGACCCCTCGCTATTCTCTTGGTGTTTTGATTCGGATTCTCCTTAACAGTACTGATTGCTGGTGTTTTGACCCTTGTCTGTTTTTGGACTCTGATATTCGGATTAACCCTTTTTGAAATAAACTTTTTCAACTTGCACTTGCGTCCAAGCATTCAGGCGTTACAGTAGGCCCCTCTCATGCTACCACAACAGTTCTGACTGTGGTGGATTATGTGTTCTGACAGAATCAGAAAACACAGTAGCTTTTCCCTGAAATCAAACCAGACATGTTGCTCTCACCATGCATGTCAGTGAGCCTTGGGTGCCCATGATCCTGTCACCAGTTGTCCTTTCTTGATTTACTTTTAGCAGGTAGTAATTACTGCATACCTGGAACACTCCACAACACCTGCTGTTTTGGAAATGCTCTGACTCAGTCGACTAGCCATCACAATAAAGCCATTGTCAAAGTAGCTCAGATCTTCGCTTGCCCATTTTCCTACTTCCAACACATCACAAACTGACGGTTTACTTGCTGCCTGATATATCCCACCCCCTGACAGGTGCCACTGTAACGAGATAAGATAATAACTGTTTTTCACTTCAGCTGTCAGTTATTTTGATGTTGTGACTGATCGGTGCATATTCCAGCTAAAATGAGAGCAGGAGAGAAGAGTCTGCACTCTTAGCAAACTACAGAACCCAGGAATCTATACAACCCTGTAGGACCACAAATCAGAAGCTATAAACATCCCCATGGAGCGAGTTGTTTGTTCCACCCATTCAGAATCGGCACTTAGTGATTCTGCTTAAATCCTGTGGAGGAGAGGTAGCTGTGCCTCGTGTTGTCTCCTTGGTAACAGACACATTTGTATGATGTCTTCACAAATGAGTTATCACAGTTGAGGCTTTAGCAAAGACATATCTGACACTTACGCTGAGCAAGTATCGATCTTCACTGTTTGCCTATCATGCTTGTATTCAGTTGTGAAAACAAAGTGTTCCCAAATAGGGTTCCCAATTGGCCTTTTAAACCAATTCAGTTTTTCTTTTTTTTTCTTCTTTATTTACATTCATTCATCACTTTTAGAAATATAGTGGATTGATCACCGGTGATCTTATTGTAGATATACTGTCCTTCTGAGACTGAGGTTGGAATTTTACAGTTGAAATGTTCAATTTCAGACCTCCCTGCATTCCTGGCACACAACAAAACACATAAACAAAAAAATTAGCTAAACGTGACAAACTAATGTTTTTTTGTAAGTTTGTACACAAGTGAACTGTGAAAAGTGCAGCCTCCTTCAATATTAACATTTCCCAAATAACGTTTTTTAATTCTTATTTTTATTATTATAAAATTATTGTTATTGTTATTATTATTATTGTAATTATTATTATTATCTTGCACTTGCACACTGTGAACAGTGAACTGTGAATTTGCCCTCTGTGCTAACTCATCCATCACACCAGTGTACATACATGGTCCAGGAGCGGTGGGCTGCACACCTACAGTGCTTGAGGGGCAGCTAAGGGGTTAGGTGACTTGCCCAAGCGCACTTCAGCCATGAATGTGGGAGGGGGAAAGTGCTACTTACTCACTCACCCTGATTGGTTGGAGCTTTATCACTCCACAGAAGACAGATTCACAGCTCCTCAGTCCAGTGTTGGAGGTTTTACATGCCTCTAGCTAACACTTAACATTGGGCATGGTGACCACAGGCTCATGTGTGACTGCTCCAGAGCATCCCATTCTTCTGTAAATGCTTTTCTTTAGAGATTATACAAGCAGATTCAAGACCTCTATCAGCAAGAGGTTCACTAAAATTCTGTGACTCAAATTACATCAAATAACCTCATGTGGGAAACCAAACAGTAGTGAGTAATCAACAAAAGAATCATTTTTTGGCTAAATCATGCTCTTCAGCAATCTGTTCTGCTTTATACCATATGTCTGAGTGTTTCTCTGGAGGAACTCAAACAAGCTCAACCAAATTTCTCTGCGCCAGAACACAGAACACAGACAAAAACGAAATCTCACTGCAGTCTGCCCAGCCTGCCTGAGTCTTGTCCAGCAGAGAGGCCTCACCCGGGCAAGTCTGCCTGACAGGAGCGCTTCCCTGAAATTATCTATGTAAGAGATGTGGATAATATGTCCAAAAACATTGAAAAGTGCAGAAAGTGATCACTACAACACTACCAGGAGAGGGAGTGAGAGAGAGAGAGATTGAGAGAGAGAGAGATACACAGAGAGACAGAGTATAAGAAAAAATTAGATAATGAGAGAGAACGATTGTAACAGAGACAGAGTGCGAGATACACAGATCTGGATAAGGCCAGGCCTCAAAAAAATGCACATAACCACATTTAAAACAGATGTACATCTGATCGCTGAGACCCCTTCAGGGGGTGGTCAGAGACGCATGTGAGCAAACTGTAGCATCCATCTATCCAAGACACATGCAACAACCAGAACTCGGAACCAGACTCACTGCGCACTGTCTAGTTATAGAAATCAGCAGAACTTACGCCAACAAATATGTCAGCAGAGCAGAAAAATCAGACTTCTGTCTAACATTAGGCAAGCAAATGCTCATCATGCATTATTCATTACTACATGTCCCTCAGTCACACAAATAAGCTGTGGTTGTTTTGTTATCCGGATCCTCTCAGCGTTACTTCCTCCTGTTATGAGGGAGTTTTCCTTGCTAGTGGTTTGCTCACCACAGGGCTCGGATTTTACACTTTGGATTTGTTGTAGCTACATTTTACAACACAGTACTTGTGGAAAACCCGCGAGTGTATATAAAACATAAATGACCACATGCAAGAAGGATACACACACACATACACACACACACACACGTGTGCATTTCTATTCTCTTTTAACTGTTCAACTTGTGTTTTATGTACAAGCATAATTATTTTTATTTTAACATTTTAAGTCCCCAAAATGTGTCTGCCAGGAATGAGGAGGTGGCTCAAATGCAGCGTTCAACGGGTTTAATCCGAAAAGCCAAGAAACAGCATAGGGAAACAAAATAACGCTCGGTACGGAATGCAGGGCAAAACCAGTACTTTGCAAAGCAGGAAGCCTAAATAGTCTAGAACTTAGGACCTCTGGACTGGAACTCTGTCTGCTCCAGATCCTGAGTCCTGGGTCTCACAGTGTCTGATTCTGTTGTTCTTTAATATTGCTAGTTTTATCCAAATATTTAGCAATATCACAAATTCTAATGCTAGCAAAGCACTCTGGAATTGGACTGAGAGAGAAACGGGGACAGAGTGAATGCTGCAGCAGGGACGGGAAATAGAAAAATAGTCAAATAATGGGATTTATGTGATATTTCCTGCAACACCATAACATAAGGTCATGGCTAACAGCAAAAGCTGCCCGGAAACACCTTGTCTGCTCTAGATGTTTCTGCAGAGAATAGGAGAGAGACATGAAAAGATATATATTCTTTCTGCAGAAAACAGAGCAGATATATATATATATTAACAAAAAACGTGACGCAGACCTCACTATAAAATCTGGCCATTGTAATGAAAGCAAGCCTCCAGCTCTCCCATAAGCTCCTCTAATTAGCTGTAAACTGGGCATAGCCAGGGCAGGGCCGCCAGCTGCATTCACTTCCATTGTTGTCTCATTACTAAATGCAGTTTCCCACAAAGCACAGTAATCAAGCCCTCATCTGAAACATTATCTTAGGCCAATGCAGACAGAATGCATTAAGCTAAGCAGTAATTTATTTGTGGCCTGTGCACTTTTTTAAGTATGTGATTTTGATTGTTTAGTTGATTGGAGGCAAGAACATTACAAAATCCACTATATGTCCAAATGTTTGAAGACACCTGCTCATCAAGCATTTTTACTGCAATCAAAGGAATTAATAGGGAGTTTATTAGGAACAGGAACTGGGACCACCACTAGAGGTTACAGTTGCTGCAGTACAGTCTTTACTCTTTTGGGAAGGCTTTAAACTAGATGTTGGAATATTGATGTGAGGATCTGATTGCATTCAGCTACAAGAGCATTAGTGGAGTCGGCTACTGATGTAGGGTGATTGGTTTAGGATTACAAACACCACTCCAACTTATTCTAAATCGATGGAGTCCCATCACTCTAGAGAACGAAGTTCTGTTGCCCCACAGTAGAGGTCTGCATGTGGGCTATAAAGGTGCTAGAATGGGTCTGTGGTTTGCGATCATGGACGAACCATTTTTTGTTCCCTAAAGAACCTTCAAGTGGAAGCCATTTTATAAAAGTCAAGTCAATTTTATTCCTATAGCGCTTTTTACAACTAACAAGCCCCAAATGAGCAAGCCAAAGGTGACAGAGGCCAGGAAAAAACTCCCTAAGCTGTAGGAAGAAACCTAGTGAGGACCCAAGGCTCAGAAAGGGGACCCATCCTCCTCTGGTCAACACCGGTAGCAATAACAAACAAAAAAAAAATAATAATAATCTCAGTTTAAAGAGGTAGCAGCAGTTCCTTGTGTACAGGTGCCGCAATGACTTTTAATCAGTTCTGTGGAGCACAGGGCTGTTTTTTATGGGTTCTTCTTAGTTGGAGTGAATGGGGTAAAAGCTGTAAAAACTTCAACCAGAAATACAGTATCAGGATGGGTCAAGCTGGCCTAGACCACAGAATGGGACAGGATCACTGATATCTCAACAGATACCAAAAAGAGATGTGAGTGTGAGGAACGTATACCGTATATAAGGGTGTAATTAGCTCCTAATAGTCAAACTATCAAATTAAGGCAATTAAAATTGGCTCATATAAAAAACTACAGTTAAATAAGACACATATTTAAAATGGCATCTTGTGCCCCTGAGGATGAACTAAGGTAGTAGCACATGATGTTAATATGTGGAGATACCTTGTCAGGCATACCGTTAATCAAGCAAAAGGCAGCACTGCTGCATCCATCTGCTTCATGTGTTCATGCTTAGGTCTTGTGTTGTTGTACCGAATGTGCTGCTTGAGGGACAGAAGTCACTTTGAGCTGAACTGAATGAATAAATCAACAACATCCGTGTAGTAACGATGGCAGAGTCTTTACAACCTCTCTCTCTCTCTCTCCTTGCATTACTTCTGAGCTGTGCACGTTGCCTTTATCTTGACCCCTGACCACTTTTATGCTAATTTAAATTGAATTATACAATTATATAACATATATACATTAGATCATTTTAAACCTAATTATAAAGCCTATAAAAAGCTGAGAGGATGTCAATAAAGCCTCAGTTATAGGTGGTAAATGTTCTTTTTGTTTCCCTTGTAAATTGCAGATTTTTTATTTTAAGCTTATCAATAATCTTTTCTCTTTGGTGTTGGCGTCCACTTTGACAACCATCAACACCTGCCCTGCGTATGCTGCATATCTGCTATTGTGCCAGTAGATTTTACCTTGCATTAATGCGTCCCCTGCTCTTCACTCCATGTAGGCATCAACATGGCCTCATTCTACAAGGTGCTGTCCACATGACACCAGAGACACCAGAGCCCAACTTGACAGATCTCTAATATGTCCCAGGACATTTCAGCAATTGTCTTACTTCCCAAGCCGTTTGCCACGACTTGATCTTTAAATTTCCAGGTATTTTAAGACATGTGAGAACCTTCAAATACTATATACTTTCATCCATTTCACCCTGACACATACTACTCTGGGACCACCTACTCTGGGGTGGATTTGAATGAGTTTAACGAGTTGACAAACACTCTCAGTGGATCTACACTCCAAAACGCCCCAGCCTTTTTTCTTAATTCTTTTGCTTGATGTGAGTTATACAAGGAGTCACGAAGGAATGCTGCTGCTTGGCACGGAACGATTCTCTCTAAACACTGAGAAAATTATCATTTCATGTACGATCCCACATCTTACATCAAATTATCCCCTTCACAGTCACTAATGGCAGCCACAGTGCACAATAGTGCTGAACTGCTGAGATCTTTGTCATATCTGACACGAAGGCACAGAATGAGTGGGTGAAGTAATGACAGTTCCAGTTATGGCACTTCTGGCCTCCTGCCACCGCATCCAGAAATGCAGATTACTTTCTGACATGTCGGAGGATTTCTGTCTTGGATGCTCAAGTGTAAAAAGCTTTGTGACATAAACGACACCAAGCTCAAAACACTCACAAGTAAAACCTAGCAATGGCAAAAAAGTTCCCGATTAACAGTCATACAAAACATCAGGTCTTCCTCCTCCATTAGAAATAACTGTCACGTGTAACTGTATCTATTAATAAAAATGCAATTAAAATATGATGGAATGAAAGGGATTTATTAAATCCTGTATTTCTTCAATACACCACAAATGTATGTATGCTACAAGGCATAATTACTAAAATTATGCCAGTAGGGGTGGTGGCCTATTTAGCAGCTTATCTACTATCTAGTGTGCAAGTAAGCAAAAGTAACAATTAACATAATTATTGGTGAAGTATTAACCCTGTAAAAAATACATACTTGTGTTTAAAAACCTCCTTTTGTTCTTTCGGGAGGACAAATAATTGTAGACATTTTAGCAACAAAAATAAGTGTTTCGTGTTTATTTGATAGCATGTGGTCTGTATCTACTATAAATCTTGGTGAAGAGGAGTAGATGGTTCATTTTAATAATCTCCTTATAGTCTTATTTTTGCGCTTTAGGAAGGAAGCTCTAATAAATACTCATGTAATAAAGCAAACATGCAAAAGAGCAACAACTGCCCCCTTTGGTCTCATTAGGGTCTTATAAAGGACCACTGTATGTATTTAGTAAATCACTACAGTTAATATTTAATGCCAGACTAGAGTTTGTAAGTGTGCAAAAGTCTATATGACCAAAAATATGTAGACACCTGGATGGTGTAACATTGCTATGATGATTTGTCCGCTTTAAACCACAAGAGCATTAATAAGGTTAAGTACAAACGCTGGATGACACAAAAGCTTGTGCATGGCAGCTCCAGAGCAATCCATTCTATTCTTAATCCTTTTCTATGGAGATTAACATTACTTTATAATTTAGTTTATAATAATAAGTAAGTTCTACTGGCGTCCCTGTTTTACAGCCTTTAATAAAGTGCAATCCATTTCAACCGACCACAAATTACAATGATTGTACAGACCGAATGGTTTAAGGGCCTAAATCATGGGAAAACTAAGTTTTGTCAGTGTAATTATTTTAGGCCATTTATCAACCCTAGCTCCCTCCGCGTTTTTCGGAACATTTTAAAATATTATCATTTTTAAATTTGGAGAAGAAAGTGACAACATATTTCATGTTTAAATGGTTGGATGCAGAACTGCAAGAGATTTGACCCTTGAAATTCCTAGGTTTATTGTATCATATGGCTTTTTACTCAGTGAGAACAGGAAACAATGCAAACTGTCGTGAGTTATACTTAACCGACGGTGGTGAAGAATGGATGGCATTTAAGAGGTTAAAGAAAGTGGGGGAGGAGAAAAAGTCAAGCATTGTGTGAATTCCACTAAAAGCGATATGGGGTCCGGTGTGTCTTTCAGTGCTATTTTTTCCCCACAGAGGTGAGTCAGTACAGGGAAAAAAGAAAGAGAGCGAGCAAGCTCGGAATCTGCCAGCACCCCCCCACCATACCTCACACCAAATCTAATATTTAACGCTGACCTATTTTAAAGGCTGCGGGGTACGGTATTTTGGACCTGCTCGGGGAGCTTAAAGAAGCCCACAGAGGAGGAAAACGTGGACGCTGGGACTGTGCCATTCTTTCAAAAGTCTCATTTGGAAGCTTCTAATCATGTACAAAGGCTTCACCTGTAGAAAAAAAGCCTTTCTGCTCCACATGTGAGAGGAAATATGCTAAATATGCTAAAAAAATAGCATACTGGCGTAATTCTTTCTTAAGTAGGGCACAGTCACACTCACTCAAGCACACATACACACCACCAGAGATGGGCTGTTTGAGACTGGTTCCCCCTTGAGACGGCACTGAGCGACTGTCCCTGTATTTTTGAGCGTTACCCTTGTAGGCCAGAGGCATTATGTATCACCATAGCAACGTCCAAGGGGGTGTACAGTTATGCTGTCACCTTCAGGAAAGCAGTAAACACAGAACACATCAAACTCTACTGTGCTCTAGTTCTTTCGTCAACAGCTTTCATTCCAGTCGGCAGCTGTTCTGGTGTAAATTGTTTGTATGTTCTCATAAACCTCTATCACGCGCCACTGGGCAGTCAGTTGACAAGCCTGGAGACCACTGAAGGAAATCCGTGTGTGAGCCTCGCTGCGTGGCATTGTTTAAATGATGCCCTGTCACATCCTGTTTCTCTGTTGTGTAGCACCTGTTCAGGGCCGCTCCAGCACCATGGACAGCGACAAGCCCATTAAACATCTCAAGGCTGAACTACAGGAGGAAAAAAAAAACACCTGGAAGGAATTTAATCATCCGCTGTTAACGGACACTGCACAGTAATCGAAAAACAGCTCCTCAGGGTCAGACTGCAAGGAGAGAGACTCACCACTTTGAAGTCCTCCGGCTGGCACGGTGACCCCCTGAACTGGCACGAGAGGAGCATGTCTCTGATATCGTGTCCTGTTCGGTTATAGAACTCCAACATGTTAAATGGGCGGGGCTTGAAGTTCTGGAAATCAGCCTTGGTCTTCAGGGCTTCCAGAACACTCTCCTCAATCAGGTGAACATCGCGAATCTCATACCTACAGAGACAGGGAAAGAAAGTATGCTCACTTTTCAAACAAACAGCAGTACTATAGAAAGGTGTATACTGTGCTTTGTAAGGGATTTTCAACTCAGTATACTCTTGCTGGATGTAACGATGTAGTGTAAAAAATGATGTTTCAAGTATAAGAGTTTAACTACACTTTCATTCATAAATCCATTACAGATCCATGAGATTTAAAGTAAAAGGTTAAAGGTAAGATTGCCAGAAAATGATATATGGTTCCATAAAAGAACCTTATTTGCTTCCCAAAGAATTTCAATGGCCTGTAGGTGAGATTAAGTGTGAAGAACCTTTCAAAAATTTAAAGAACCTCTACATAATGTAAACTTTCCTTTGAAAAAGCCCAAATTCATTCATTCGTTATATTATGTGAGGGTTCTTTATATATAAAAAGCACATATGCAAATGAATCTACTTAAATATGCATAAATATATTTTTAAATGTATTTAAAAAAAAAATTTAAATATAAAAAAACAGAAGATTATGCAAAACTGATTAGTTTTGGACAGGGCTGACCCACCCTGATACACTCTTACTGGCTGAAGATTTTGCGTCTTTTAACCCACTCACTACTGCTGAGTAGCCCATTTGAACAGCTCTATCCACCAAAGAACTGATCTAAAGTCATGACAGCACCTGTACACAAGGAACTGCTGCTGCCCATTTAAACTGAGAACTATTATTAAAATATATAATTATTTTATTTATTCTTTTTCTTTTCTTTTGTTTGTTATTGCTATCCGGTGTCGACCAGAGGAGGATGGGTTCCCCCTTCTGAGCCTTGGTTCCTCCCGAGGTTTCTTCCTACTGCTAGGGAGTTTTTCCTTGCCTCTGTCAACTTTGGCTTGCTCTTTGGGGGCTCGGACCCGGTTTCTATAAAACTGCTATGTGACAACATCAGTTATAAAAAAGCACTATTTAAATAAACCTGACTTGACTTGATTATTGAAATAAGCTTTATTGTTTTATCAAGAAAACACTACATGCTTGTATTTTAAAATGTTTGTCAGGTCATTCTAAGTATGCATCTAAAAATGTAACAAAATGATGTATTTTAGAAGCTAGGAACCTTTAAGAATGGACCTCAGAACTGTTCCGTCAATAACGTGCACCATTTGTGTGAATGTTGTCATGCTACAAAGGAAACAGACATCTAAATATTCTATTAAGAAGACACTTCCAGTGATATATGAAATGACATGATTATGCAGAGTGTGTGCAGAGCTAAACCCTAAAAGCATGGTCAATACAGTTACATTATTCAAATGTTTTTATTGAAATTTTATATTTGGCATCTTTTCTTTTTGAGAACACATGTAATAGCCACAAATGATCCAAAAGTTAGAAAAATGGTTGTTGAGACAACTTTGTTATATATGGCATTATGACAAACACACTCAAACACCCAGTCATTCACTGTGTTGACATATTGACTTTTGCTAGCGATCTAGCATTAAATATGTGTCTGTGACTGACTGCAGGTGTAAAAGAACACCAGTAGAAAAAGCTGGCCGCATGCTGGTTTTTCATCTCATGACTAGATTGAGCATTAAGTCTCTGCTCTCATGGTCCAAATCAAGCACAAAATCACAAATTCATCCCACTCTTTGTAGGCAGATATACAGTAAAGCAGTCTCCCCAGAGGTGCATCTATGCCATATATTTGCATGTAAACACACTGCATTAGTGGGCTATGTTATAATATAAACATATATAGTCAGGATAACACATTAAAGGCTAATTTAAAACAGAAAAAAAACAAATCAAAAGCGGCAGAAATTACATAGCAAGCATGGCTTTATATTAAAAGCTGAACGTTCACAATGTCCTCTTTCCTCAGTTAAAAAGAGCTTCAGTGCACTTTCACTAAATTATACATGAATTACTCAATGGCCATGAATTTCAAAGGCAGAGACAGGAATTATGCCAAAGATCAAAGAGGAGCTGATACTTTCAATGTAACTGTGAAACGGCAAAAGCAGTTCAGCTCATTAACTTCATAAATGGCCATAAAAGGCCTTTTCGAAAAGATCAGCTATCGAGTACAATTCCCTAAACGGGCATCAGAGGGTAAACCACTAGGCAGAAGAAAGAGAATACAGTAGTGTATGTGTACGTGCATGTGTGACTGAGTACAGGAGCAACAGACAAGTCTACAGTCAAATGCTAACCCCAGTCACACGATCACTTGGCTGCCACATGACACTGCCGCTGCAAAACATTGCATTATATTTTACTGCCAAATGGCAGCTGCCACTGATAGCAGAGCCAGAAATAGCATTTAATTTCGAGGTTCTGTGAGTGTTGCACCTCAGCAGCCCACAGACCTTCGACACCCACTCTGACGCCTGTGGGAGATTGATGACCTGCGGCCAGTAAACTCTCTTTCTGATGACCGTTCTCTCCCTGATTAAAAAGAACAGTAAACTCTACTATGTTCCAGTTGTACTCAGAGAAAGATGGGAGAGTAGAACTGTGAAAGCCAACAAACATAGGAATTAACCAAAAATAAACACTAACATTGACAAAAACTTACATGGCATGAATAGATCATGGGTAGCGATAACAGACAGGGACAAGGTCTCTACACCAAACACAAGAGCATATATACTAAGACACAGCACACATGGACATGGGAGTAGACATAGAGGAGCTAAACCTGGGCTTGATTATTCTGGGGGTGGGGCTAAGGTAGGGCACAACACAAGGAGAGCACATGGCTAAGTAAACAGTAACAAAGACCAGGAAGACATGGCAAGGGGGAAACACATCACCAGAACACTATAGACTGTAGTGGAAATGCTGCAGATTAATTTTAAGTGGGCAGTGGTGGATTAGTGGTTAGGACACTGCCTTTTGTGACCTAAAGGATGCAGGTTTGGGTCCCGGCCCGGGCACTACTGAGGTTCCCTTGAGCAAGGTACTACACTGCTCCCTGGGTGCTGTTGATAGCTGCCTGTTGCTCCATGTGTGATGGGTTAAATGCAGAGGTTGCATTTTATTGTGGCGCTTTAGTGTGTTCACAATGACAAACAGTTACTTTCATTTACATGATAAGGCTTCTAGTTTTGGCCTAGTGGTTAGGATATTGCCCTTAGGACCTGAAGGTCAAAGGTTCAAATCCCACCCTGGGCGTTACTGAGGTACCCTTGAGCAAAGTACCATCCCACTACACTGCTTGTGTTATTTTTTATTAGTTTCTCTCTAATACTCACTAATGCTCTTGTGGCTACTCAAAGCCAAGCTTCAACATCAAGTGTAAAACCTTTTGTAGAAGAGTAGAGGCTGTAACTGCAGCAAAGTGCTACAAATGCCCTATTATAACTATTGATTCTAGGAGAAACACTCGACGAGCCGCTGTCTACAAACTTCTGGAAACAAAGTGTAGATAAAAACTTAATTCTGAAGAAAATTGCAGGGTTATAGCAGCAACAAACACAGACAAAATAACAAAAGTAAATGTTATGCGAAGACACATCCTCTAATTATGAAGCAGCTTATACCAGAGGGAGTTTAGCATCCTTTGGTTTGTCTTTAAATAATCGTTTGTCGCCTTTATTCACAGATCAGATTTTACGGACAATGCTGGAAAAACTTTCAATGAATGTTTTGGGGCTAAAATGGCACTTGAAGCATTTTTAAATATTTTTCTAGTTAATGTTTAGTCCTTGTAAATCATTTTTTAAAAGATGTGTTCTGAAAAGAACACAGAAATGCAGATTCCATGATTTATTGCTCAGGTTTCTTTGTGTAAGAGTGAATTTAATGCTGTAAAAAGTCAATTCAACACTAAATGTTCAGACATGTACAAGTAATGAAGCACAGAGGATAATTCAGCATTTTAAGAGCTAATGCATTGTGTATGTGAAATATTTGTTCCATATTGCCCATCCCTGTGTATGAAATAGTTCAGCAATGTGAGAATTCATCGTTACGGGGTTAACATTAAGACTTTATTTAACACTGTAAGTCAGGTCCTGAAGAGCTACCAGCATGCAGAGTTTACCTCCAACTAGGGCTGCACAATATATCATCCATATCTCGTTATCGCAGTATTGGTCTTTGCAATACTGATATCGCAAAAGGCTACAACATGCAAACGAGTCGCTAACCAATAAAGTGAAAGTGACTATTTGTCATTGTAAACACACTCAAGCACCATAACGAAATGCAACCTCTGCATTTAACCCATCACACGTTCACACGTGGAGCAGCAGGCAGCTATCAACAGCACCCGGGGAGCAGTGTAGCGGGATGGCACCTTGCTCAAGGGAACCTCAGTAGTGCCCAGGTCTGGACTCAAACCTGCGTCCTTCAGGTCTCAAAGGCAGCGTCCAAACCACTAGGTCACCACTGCCCATCAAGAACTCCTTAGAACTTAGCAGCTGAACTGTTGTAGGCTAAATAAAGAGATACATGTAACTGTGTTGGGTTTGTGACATCACAAAAAAAACTATGATTTGAAAACAGAGTGCTTTTAAAGCTTAGTTTCCATATAAGGACTGCATGGATGAGGGAGTGAATGTACATAATAAAGCTTAAACAACACTTACACACTTCAAGCCTTTTTATTTAGGGGGAGTTTGATATGGGCCTTTTACTATATTGAATCACATCGCAATCGCAATATGTAGCAGTATAATCACAATACTGGTATTTTGTCCATATCGTGCAGCCTTACCTCCAACCCTTATCTAACACACCTGCTCCATGATTGTCTGAATATGAGAGCCAGGGATGTGGGTTCTGAACTCTCCAGGGTGGCAGAACTACAGGACTGCAGTTGGGCACCCCTGCTGTAAGAGTTAAGACTATGACATTTAATTCTAAACAGTGAGAGTTAATTCTACACTGTGGGGTATAATTCAGCCCTGGGTTCTTTATGTCTTTTGAATTGAACAAATGAACACTGCAGGGCTTCAATTACAGCCCGGATATGAGCTGTGTGTCTGAATTCATGCAACGAGTGTCGAATTTGACCGCACATAGTGGGTGAATCACACCTTCCTTGTGGTGAGTCACACACCTACTGCTGCTTACTACATCTGCACACACACACACACACACACACAGAAACACACACAGAGAAACACACACCTTGAGTTGAGCAGGGCGAGCAGCTCCCCGGCGTGGTACAGGTCGTTGCGCGTGACCCTGCCAAAGCGGAAGGCGTTCAGGTTGCAGATTGTCACAGCGGGGAAGACCATGGCTGGCGCAACGACCTCGTCCACTTTGGTCACGTGTGGATACTCCAGGTAGAAGAGCACACGGTCAACACACACACACAGCAGGAATGCCACAGAGCTGAGGAAGAAAAGCAGCCACAGACAGCACCTGGCCGTGATCCTGTCGTAAGAGAAAATGTGGGCGATGCCATGGAGTGTTGACATGTGTGCGAACACCTGGAGCGGCGGGGGCTCGTCCACAGGCACTGATTCCACCTTCAGGTCCATCGCTGTGGCGGGCTTCATACGAGGACTGCCCTTCTGGCGCAGCAAAGCCAGATGACGAGTGAACTTCTCCCTTTAATCCACCAAATTTGATATGGATACCTTAGAAATAACAAACAGCATTTGCTAAAACCGAGAGGAAACTCATCATCATCATGATCTACACAGAACATCACAGACGTCCTGATAGAACAGAAGGCAAAACTCTTCGTTTAGCTTAAATCTACTGCTTAGGACACCTGTGAGCTAACAAAAAGAGATAAGCTAATATCTACAAGAAATATTCAGATTTGTTGCATGTTTAAAAAATGGATTTAGCTTGGTAACCGTCATGAGATTTATGAAGGAAATGTTTACCAATTTAACACATTTAAATTGAAGAGAACAGACAATGGTACATACACGCAAAATAAGTTAGCAGGTTGAAATTCCAGCTCTGACGTCCAGTAAAGGTCAAGGTAGCATCCTGGCAATAAAAAATGAGGCTGTGAAGTAACTGGCCTTTAGAAGCTTCCAGTGCAATAATACACTGATCAGCCACAACATTAACACCACCTGCCTAACATTGAGTAGGTCCCTCATGCTGCTGAAACAGCTCCAACTGCGGTGCACTGTGTGTTCTGACCCCTTTCTACCAGAGCTCTTCTGTGGGATCAGACCAGACAGACTAGCCCTCACTACCCACATGCATCAGTGAGCCTTGGGTGCCCATGACCCTGTCACCAATTTACCTGTTGTACTTCCTTGGATCACTTTTGGTAGGTACTAACTACTGCAGCATATCTGGAACACTCCACAAGACCTGCAGTTTTGGAGATACTCTGATTCAGTCATCTAGTCGTCACAAAAAGGCCCTTGTCCAAGTGGCTCAGATCCTTATGCTAACCCGTTTCTCTGCTTCTAATCCATTAATTTCAAGAACTGACTGTTCACTTGCTGCCTAATATATCCCACCCCTGACAGGTGCCATTGTAATGAAATAAGTGGATTTACTTCTTCTGTTCATGTTATGGCTGTATACATACCTCACTGAGTGTGCGAGTGTGCAAATGTACATATGCAAGTGTTTGTGTGTGTGTGCACGTGTATTTAAATCTTTATGAGGACCAAATAACAGAAATACAGGAAAATCTGTAGAAGTGAGGACATCTCGCTGGTCCTCACAAAGCACAATGCTGTTTTCGCCACAAATTCAACTTCTTAGGGGAAAACTAAATGAGCAGAAAGATTGCTAATTTGTTGAGGTTAATGACAGATTTAAGCATCACTTAATGAAATCTAGTATGACAGATGTCAATAGAATGCGCTCACAAAGATAGCAATACCAACCTGTCTGTGTGTAAGACGTGTACATTCTACGCTTTCAAAAAACACTATTTTTCTTACGTTCAGTGTCACGTGGATCCACGCGAGGTCCGGCGAGCTGGCGGGTGGAAACGGCTCCTCATCACTCACTTGGCAAACCTTGTGTGTGCGTGCGTTTACACATTTATAAAGTCCATATATTAAGAGCAGTCGCTCCGCTCACGACTCTCAGATCCGCACTGTGGCTGAAAAAAGGCGCCAGTTCTTCCTGTGTCCGCGCGCTGCTCCGAAGCCTCGCGGGTGATTCAGAGTTCCAGCTCACGCGCCGTTCAACGAACGTGGGACGGTTAAAAAAAAAACCCGCACGCGTCACGTATGATCTCTGTTTTTGTTGTATGTTGCTCTCGGAAAACTGAAAAAAAACTGATCTTTTTAACAATTGCTCGCTTGTCAAGACTGTAAAAAGCAGTTTGTCCTCACAGACGGTGACAGAGAGCCTACATTCTCTAAACAGAGCTATTGACCGAACACGTTGTTTTCCACAAGCCTGCTCGCTCTAAAGGACGGTTGTCGACTTCAGATTTTACTTCGTGGACACAAAAGAGAGGCTGTCGGATTTATCCCTCTCGAAAGACACGATACCATCCGTCCGGACACGTCTCCCTCAGAGCGGATGGACCTGATCCAGCCGACCCGCTCGGTCCACTTCCGTCTGTGTCGTTGCAGCCCGAGGGGAAGATGGTGAAAAGGAGGAGTGTGTCAGGGTCGAGGCGTCATGTTTTTTTCTTCTTTCCATCTCTGATGCTTTCCTCCAAGCCTTGATGGAGTCCGAGGCTCTGAGAGCTTGAGGATGGAGCTGCTCTCCCCCCTCCCCACACTCACACACACTCACGAATCCTGCCTCCCTGGATATGTGCATTAGCTGATGTGTTACTGCAGCTAACTGATGCCTGCACATCCATCCCTAACCCCAACATTGGTGTTTCCTATGATTTGAGAATTTCTTGTCAATAAAGACACCTAAACACATGGCCTCTCAAACACACACTGTTGTTTTCTTTGTGTGCTGCCATGCTCTGCTTCTGTATGAGGGTGGGAATACTTCTGTGCCAACCTGAAGGTGCCCAAACCAGGACCATGGCTTAGCCAGGGGTGTCAAACTCTGGTCCTAAATGTCCAGTGTCCAGCACAACTTAGTGCATCCCTTCCTCAAACCCACTTACTAAACCTGGCACTTAGCAGATAAGTTGAATCAGGTGTGTTTAAGCAGGGAAATCATCAAAATATGCTGGACACCGGCCTTCCAGGATCGGAGTTTGACATGCCTGGCTTAGACGAACCCTTTTTGTGTCCTTAAAGAACCTTTCAAGTAATGGTTGTTTAAAGGACCATTTTTGAGATGTGAGACTGTGAAGAATCTTTATGCAAATAGTCCTTTCCAGTTAAACATTCTTCCAAAAGTTGTACATTCAATCCAAGAATCATATAGGAACCTTAACATTTTTAAGAATGCAAGCTTAACATTATTTAAATAAAAGCCGCAGTTTGTTTTAAAAGGTTTTTCTGGTGAAGAGCACCCAAACGTCCTCACACTGTCAACACTGTCTTCCCGGACACATCTAGTCCCCACCAAGATGTAAATACATAAACACCATCCTGTACTCCTAAACTGAATGCGAGAGAAGGGCATA
This sequence comes from Arnoldichthys spilopterus, assembly GCA_037974385.1. NCBI lineage: Eukaryota > Metazoa > Chordata > Actinopteri > Characiformes > Lepidarchidae > Arnoldichthys > Arnoldichthys spilopterus. The sequence continues at coordinate 20,034,264 of JBBPDA010000019.1, read as the reverse complement.
TGGCGGGCGCAGGTGCATCAGCTGTAGCTCTTCCACAGGCACCGTTCCCAGGCGTCATTCAGGCAGACACACCAAGGGACCTTGAATTGCACTTTCCACCCTTTTCATTTTTTTTTCTTGGGCTTTAGGCTAGTTGCTGCTCGTACAGTGTGCCAAATATGCTGTGTTCAAAAGTATCCAGACCCTTCCTCTATCTAGACATACCACACTGCAGGGCATAATATGACCAATGCAAAAATTGTAGCTTTTGAGATCGAAATGTATCTTTTGCAGCGCCTCCTATCAGGGGAATTTCACAAATTTTGGCATGCTAGCAAAGAATGTGGTATTAATGCAACATGTCAAAATTTGCTAAGTTTAAACCCTTAAGTCTCAAGATATTGGCCAAAGAAGCACTTGACTTTTTACATTGATATTGCTAACTAGGGGGTGCCACGCCCGAAATGAGTTGTAATGTGCTAAGGTCATAGGCTGCCTAGAGAACAATTTGCCATAAATATTTCAGAATTTCGGCAAGATGATTATCATGCAATTACCCAAAAAGTATTTTGCAACTACCCAACTTCAGAGGGCACTAGCACACAGACAATTACTTAGCAATTCTGTATCAGCCATGTGAGACTACAGTCATGCCAAGTTTTTTTTGAGGGTTGGTGATGTCTAAGCATATGATATCTTTGACTAAATATCAGTGGAAAAAAAGAACAGAAAGTTGACAAAAACCATATGATTAAACCACAAGTGATCAGAACTAGCGAATTTAGCTTTAAAGGGACCATATCATACAAAAGATGGAATTTCCTTTAGATTTAATTAATAGGTGTAGCACATAAACCCATCATCTCCCCAATCCATATAAGCACATTAACCAAAAAAAAACAACACTTCTACATATATCTGTCTATTATAGCACCTTCCCCCAGCCACAAAGATTTTGAAGAGGTGTTTCAGTCTGGACTCCTTTTAAAAAGGCACAGTACAGAAAACCTAGTCAAAACAGAGGTAATTTACCTATCATTGCTTCCAGACAAAAACCTTATTTGGAAACCTTATTTCCATCCATGTAAGGGTTGGAGGATGTTTGGAAGCAGGTGCAGGCCAGTGGTATTTTCCAGGTGTTTATTATATTAGCAGACTAAACTATGAATACAATAATAATCCAATACATACAGAGACTAGGAATAACATAAAGACATAACAGTGATACCCAATGGCGAAGACAACTGACGAAGGCTAGAACAACCACACGAGACTATAAAGACAGACAACCAAGCAACATTTTGCATAACCACTTGCATAATCTCTAAAAACATCCTTCACCAGATGCGCATGAGCTTAAGGTCATCACGTCCAACACCAAGCATTGACTACAGCAGTGTAAAGCCATTAGTGCTTGCAGAATTGGGCTGTAGAGCAGTGGATCTATGTTCTCTGGAGTGATGGAGCTCAATCCAATACATTTGGAATGAGCTGGAGCAATACATGTGATCCAAAACAAATCACCCAGTTTAATCATACTCAGCATATTCACATGTACTAATTCTCACTAATGCTCTTTTGACTGCATGCAAACAAATCCTCACAGCAATGTTTTGAGTCACTGGATTGGCTCACATTTGTCGGGGAAGCTTTTTATAATGCATGTTAATGAGCCAGGGGCTGCACGCCAGGGTTTTGAATCATTCCCCTGCTTCCCACCTGTGTAGTGCACAGATTTATCATGGCGGTCACTTTCCCTTAACCTCATGTAACATTTTGGCATAAAGGGTCAGCATGGTGCACTAGTTCAGTCACTAATGTAAGGAAATATTTATAACGTCTTGTTAAATATTCATGGTAACATGAGGTGAACAGTGCTTACATCACTGTAGCAGTGCAAAATGGTGCCATTTGACATATACAGGCAGACACACACACCCACACACATCTGACATGGCAGTGCAGCACTGAAAGGAAAGCAGAAGAGAGGGATAGAATGCCTGTGTGTGTGTGTGTGTGTGTGTTTGTTTGTTTGTATGTTTCTGCAAATGTGTGTAAGTCTCAGCGGGGACGGCCTCCTTCTTTTCAGGAAACCCACCACATCACTACACTGTCAGAGCTGTTGCCTAGATGTTGTGTTTAGCGAAATGTTTTAAGCACCATGAAACTGCAAACAGAGACCAAAGTCTATTCTCAGCAAGATCCTCCCGGGAATTGTTAGCTTGGACCTCATCTTGTGCTCGAACAGATTATGGGAAATGACTGCCTCGACATATTCACTGAGTTGTTTTTCTACACACTATGTTACACCGCAGACATTTTTTATTCATATTGTTCAGTTTATCATATATCATTTATCATGCATCATATTTATCTTTTATTCACACAATATAAAGGGTAGATGGCCTTTTATGTGTGTGTGTGTGTTTGTGTGTGTGTGTGTGTGTGTGTACTGCCCTTCAATGGGGTTCAAAAACCCTCTTTTCTTTTATGGCAAGTCCTTGGTGGATTTGCTAGGGTGCTTAGGACCATTGGTCTGTAAAAAGGTTTACCCCTTAATCAGCTTCAACTTTTGGACAGATGGCCACACATTATCTTCAAGCACTTTTAAATATTATACAGAATTCCCTGTGTTTCAAGGCTTTTCTCCTTAAAAGCTGTCTTTGTTCTACCCTACACATATCTGTTACTGTGCCACTTCAACTCTATCAGTGTTATTCCAGAAAGTCTGGTCTTTGCTTATATGTTCTTTGGCAAACTGTAGTCTTGAACCAATCTTCCTTTAGGGGCTTTTCCTGACACATCACCCATGCCGGTCGAGTTTGTCCAGTCTCTGATTGTAGACGTATGCACACCAACAGTTCAGCCAGTCTTGGACAAACTGTCGGTTGTTGGAACTCAGTGCTACTTGTAGATAATTTGCTTACAGTGAAATGATTTATTTAAAAAAATTTGGAGACCTTTTTAAATCTCATAGTCATTCACACTTTATAAAAGCCTTAGAACAGGGGTGGGCAACTCCATTCCTGAAAGTCTGTTGTTCAGCACAGTTTGGTAGTTCAACTGCTTAAATACAGCTAGTTCAACTCACCTGTTAATTCCCAGGTTTGATGAGTTTATCTGAGGTGGGAAATGATCAAACTGTGTCGGACACTGGCCCTCCAGGACCTGAGCTGCCCTCCCCTGCCTTAGGAAGTACCTTAGATTTTGGCATGAAGTGAACGCAAAAGTCAACTGCAAAGAGAATACCAGACCTTAGATTTCAGATTAAAATAAGACTGATTCCACCTGTATAAAGTTCTTATCAATGGTACTTAATCTGGAACACTGAATTCAAATTTTATGGACTTGAAGTTGTAGTTAAATGATTTAACATGTCCATGAAATATGCTTTTCTTTGTAAAGGATTAGCTCTGGTAGAATCTTGGTTGACTAGCAACTCTTAAGCTAAATCTAAGTTTACTGGTGTGACAGGTTTTCTTTCTAGACTATAAAGCACTCATGTATGTCGTTCTGGGTAAAAGCATCTGCCAAATGCTGTAAACGTAAATGTAAATAAAAATCCATTATTTTTTCATGTGACTGTGTGTTTACCTGGACTTTTCACACTGAATGGACAAGTAAAGACTGGAACAAAAAAAAAAAAAAAAGCACTGATGGTGAAGGTAACGTATACATGTATACAAATGTGTATGGATGGCAAATTATAGGAAGAACCCGAATGAATGAGTGGAGAAACAATACAATTAATTATATCCTGCCATGTTTCTGTATAGAAATGCTGAGCAGATTCAGCTAACCTCAGTTTTGGATCAAAGGAGATTTATGATTGGGGCACGTAGAGCAGGAGCTTCAGTCATACAATGTGCTTAGCTGGATAGTGTTTCAGTAGGAGCAGTGACTAAACTGATATCTGCGTTTAGATCTCATCTGTAAATATTTAAAGGTTAAAAACTGCACATTCAATGACCGTGATGTTGATGTGAACTGTTCCTCAGGTGACTGAAAATGTCAATGCAGCATGGCATCAGAATGCATCAGCAAGAAAAATCTGTCCACAGCTACATATAGAGGAATATTATTGTAGAGCTGCAGTGCAAAAATCCCTCATTACAAAGACAAATGCACATTTGAAGTGAAAGTGCACCTTCAGTTCACAAGGGCAAGGTCCTAACCACTAGGCCACCACTGCCCAATTTAAAAAGTCAGTTGGTGTAAAAACATATTTTTCATGGTTCTATTCTCTGGTTTTAATGGTCATAAAATATAGAGTGGACAGACTTTGGCGTGATTTCAGTGTGAAACAATGTTTATTTAGGTTATCAGTTTGTTTATATACATTACAGTGAGGTACAATACATCTAATGGGCGGAGTTGGACAAGAAGGTATGAAGTGGGGCTAGGGCTGCAAAATGTGCAGGATCTCAGGTAAGCGGGTCATATTCTCATCAGCAGGGCTGCACCATGAGGGTAGTGTAGGACAGAGGGGATCTGGGAAGGAGTCTAGTCTCTACTGGGCCAGAGCCAGTCTCTGCCGTATTGTGGCAAGCTGGAAGTGTTTGACCGGCTGAATGGGGTAGAGGGGGCGGTTCTCCTCAGCCCCGCCTACCCCGAGGGCCTCCGTACTTGCGTCTGCATGAACCCAGGAGTGTCTCCAGAGCCATCTTCACGAAGGCCTGGAAGTTACTGCTTCTCTCCCTTCGGCTGTCCTGCAAAGGGAAGACCCACAGACAGATAACTTTACTGGAAACACGAGTGCGAGTGCAGTCATATTTCTACACCCCCACAGTGGCTCATCAGAGCATAACACTTCATTAGGCACCTCTGTTTTTTTGATGCATTTATTTACCCTAATTTTGCATAGGTTGAAAAATTAATTCTGTTTATCACACAGCACTAACGTTTTTACTAAAAGTACCATACTATGACAAACCTAGAACATTTGCATGTGAATAGTACAATGCAGAATTATGTACTACAGGTAAGTAGAACTACATTTAGTAACAGCTACAAATACTCAAGTAAACATTATGATAATGTAGTAACAGCTACTTTATTAGAAAACTGTGCCCTGATCTCAAATGTTTTTGGTATTATAATGCCTCTTGAAACTACAAAACTACATACAGTTTGCACCGCATGAGCCCTGGAACCTGGGACACAAATTTCTGCCCAGACTTGGGATGGGACATTAAGCATAATCAGTGACACCACAACCTAAGCACGACTTTAATTCAGTTTAAGTACACCATCGTATTCACTACAGCAAAGGTAAGCTAACCAAATGTAGTCTAATGTTAAGGGCCAATGTGATCATTGCCATTTAGCTGAGGCAAGTCTAACTCATATGTTCTGGACATGCCCCAGTTTGTTGAGGTATTGAGTTGTAATATTTCATACTTCATTGGAAGCTTTATTTATGTATGATTTATATATGCAACCAAATTTTGAAATGACTATTTTCAGGTTTGCAAAAGATTGGCTTTTATTTAACAAAAAGGAAAAGGCACCTTTGCTTTTGCATCTTTACTAGCAATAAGATGGATTTGGTTAGAGTGGAAGTCTGCACGTCCACCTAAAGCCTCACAATGGCTCAGTGACCTAGTACTATTTCTCAGACTAAATTAAATATGCTGTTAAAGGTTCTGTTAATACATTTTATGTACAGTGGAATCAGACTTCATTTTATATGCTGGTAGATGCTAGTTGTAGTGAATTCCACTCCAGTTCTATAAGTTAGTACTTTTTGACCTGATACTTTTGTAATTGAGTTGTTTTATAGAAAAGTACTTTCACTTATGTCATCCTTTCACCAGAGTAACACTTTTTTAGGCTGCTCTTCCCAGCTTTATAGTATTATTATCTGCAAAATACTAGCACTTTCATTAAAACCACTGTGCATGGATAATACAACAGTTTTTTCCTATAATCATAGTAGACGGACAGTGATTTTTACTGAAGATTTTTACTAAAGTGCCTGTATGTTCAGATAACTAGGAATTACCATGCATTACATGTTTGAATATTGCTTTTGTTTTGTTTTGTAGCCGGCATCCTTATGTACATATACGTGTGTGTGTGTGTGTGTGTGTATGTGTGTGTGTGTACATTAAACAATATTTGTTAACCACATGTCATAGTTCCTCACTCTCATAAATGCATAACTTAAATCATTTTCAGTGAAGATTCTGAATTAGTCCTAGTAGTTACCTTAAAATTAAATAACAATCCTAAGTGCTGTGATGTATTCTCACACACTCCCACAAATACTCTAGAATGCACGTTACCCTCCAGACTGTGACCTTTTCTATAGGATGAAAATCTGAGGCCTACCTAATACCTTTCTCAGCACATGCTGTCAAAGCTTACCTCCTTGCTTCTTATTGTCATCTCCTTTCTGATCACCTTTCTTCGGCTGCTCCTTAGGACTCTGAGGTTGCTACATTGGGGAAAGGACATAAATGGGCGTTTAGCATGACCAGATGGTCCAAACTGCTCAAATAAAGTATGTGTCATCTCTCGTAAGCCAGGAAATCATGTTGCTACAAAAGTACACTAGACTCTATCTCTTGCTCTGTGCAGGGATGTGCATTATAATGGTCATCCTGTTGACCTTGTAGTTAATCAGAGTGTTAAACTGCCACCTACCGAAATCTGCTTTAGACTAGAGTGGGTTTCTGAGTGTTTTGGTGTAAATTTAACACTAGTGGAGTTGATTTTATGTGATTGTATTGAAAATATACTGCGTGGGATGGCTACAGCATTTTGAAAGGCCCTATATTTACCTTGGTGGCGGATTTCTTGTCCGACTTGTTACCTGCAAAGAATTGAGAAGGATATGAGAACAATCCTACATCCATTTCAGTGCAGCCCAGTTTGCTGCTTGTCATCACAGTTGTATTTAGTGGACACCAATAATGCATCATTTAAAATGCAAAAATGTACATGGCATAAGAAACGTTACTTTTTTTATATTCTAAAGTTTGACTCCCCCCCAACTCTCCAAGTGTACCTTTTGTTCCAGGCATTTTGGCTGTGCTCCAAAGTCTTTGCGTCCTTTTTGAAAATGAGGTGCCCAGCCCCAGCTGCTTCGCTCATTTATTGCTCCGGATGGTGAATGACTCCGTCACCAGGGCCCCTTCGGGAAAGAGCGTTGGGAAAAAGCAAAGAGCCCCGTCAGCTGTGGCGCTCCACGGCCCTCGCACATGTCTCTGCTGAGGTCAGGCGAAACCGTGAGCACCCGAGCTCCTTTTGTACAGTTAATCCTGTTATTGTTATGAAAATGATGGACGTTTCTCCCTTATTGCTAACTTTGTCCAGTATAGTATAAAAGTGAACAAAGGATCAATTTTAATCAAAACTTCTGTAAAAAAAAACTTATATTTTATTGTGACCATCATATTTCACACCAGACAAGCCTAGCTGAGTCTCCAATGATCTATTCAATTAAACTATACCCATATTCTGATAAAGATATCATTTTTTGCTTTAGAACTGCATTATGAAGGTCACCAAATAAATTGTCTACTATCCAGGAAAAGCACAGCATAGCCAGATGATGAGATAGACAGATTAGTCCTTTTTTACAAAGTAGATTCAATTTTGTGTTCATCAATTCTCGAGTCAATTTTGCTATTTTTTGCTGCATTTACATTGTGTTAATTAATTAAGATCATATTTCATTTAATTTCTATTAATAATTATATTTAACTGGGTTAAAACATCTCTTTCTC